>JAGDYQ010000072.1:4691495-4723879 GCA_021962125.1 Bulinus truncatus | reverse complement strand
CTGTCATGGAGGGTGAAATTGAGGTATCCCGTGGTAAGGATACCTTTATAAAAAATACCTCAAAACCCTAAGAAATGATAACAAAAAACGAACATAGGCGACTCAAACTCTAAACCCGGTCAGATGAGGCCGTTAGCTAGGGATAGCAGTCATCTAGGAGAGAAAACTCCGAAATTAAATCAACTGCTGCCTTGCAGATGGTCTTGGCTGACCAAAGGCTATGGAAGCAAATCCAGAAAAACAGCAGGCTGAAGACGGAGGCAGTAGGCCTTAATGGCGCAAAACATACGGCGCATAGCTAATAGGCGAATATCGGGAGGGAAAAAAAACCGCCAAAATCAGATATGGCGTCCTGCCTGTGGAATCCACCGCGCAGGTAGGGGACGGGCTCTCCACCTCGAAGGAGCCCACCCAAGCGGGCTGGTGGTGCTTCCTCCTCTGCGTGTAGAGTCAGGAGCAGAGTATTCGAGAACAAAGAAGAAGAAGAATGCTATTGGTGTAATTTAACATTGTATACTATATGTATACACTAATACATTAATATACTGTAGTCATTTCATTATACACATATTGACATGTTGTTTTTACTTGAATCAATTGTTAGTAATTATTCATGATCATTGTAAATTATTAATGTATTGCTTACTTTTGAAGGATATTATAGCAACAGCATCAGCAGTAGGTGGTGATCATGGAGCTATTGTGGTACTTTTCATCAGTGAAATGAACCGATTTTTATCAGCAGACGTGAATGAAAACGAGACTGCAATGGATTTTTGGCGCCAAAGTCAGCTGATTTCCCAATTCTCTCACAAATGGCCAAAATATATCTGGCTATATGTCCAGGCAGTGTGCCAGTTGGAATCAATGTTCAGCACTGTGGCTATATGCTTAACTCCAGGAGATCGTCTATGGTGCCATACAAAGCGGACATTGCGCTATTTCTCCATGATAATTATGATGTTTTATCATAACATTATTATAACATTTGCATGGTCGTATGATTCATTAAATGATATTATGTTATTATATTACATTATTATATGATATTATATATTATAACTAAACTATCATTGGATTCATTAATTGCTTGTTCTTTTTAATGAATGTTTGGTTTTAGTTTCAAGCCTACCATGGCCTGTTCATGTATGTTGCTATTTCAAGTTGACAATTTTTTAGGGAACACTTAAAAAAATGTTATGTAGGGACATTGCCGCTGCCGAGTGTAAGAGTGAACATGCTTGTTCAGTCCAACGTTGCGTTGTTTAACTTCTATTTGTGTTTAGCTATAGCCTCCAAGTCATCTTAAGCCGCCCATTGTCCTAAGCCATGGCTTAGGGCAGGCTAACAGCCATAACAATTCTAAGCCAGCCATCATCAGTTCTAAGCCACGGCTGAGGGGGGGTCTAGTGTTTTACTATCATGTCACATTTTGTTGGTTAAAACGTTGTAAAACGTTGTGTGCGTGACCGTTATGGCTATAAATGATTTGTGCCTGAGAGTCGCCGGGTTGAAACACCCAATATGGTTACTCATGGCCAGCTGCATCTTCGTCGCACCGCTAGATAGGCTGCCCCCTTCTACTTGGCGGGGGGTGGCTGAACCAAATGCTGGCCAAGGACTGGGGAAATGGCTAGAACTCAGTCCTTGCTAGAGCTTTCTTCGGGGTTGACACCCCCGGGGGATAAAAAAGACCTCTTTAGTCTCCAGTGATAAAAATGAATGTATGCCTGAGTTCGTACCCAGGCCGGAGACAGAGGCAGCCTGGCGGATCAGCCAGAACGTTACCGCCCCAACTGAGGAGGTGGCCCCAATGATCACACAAATAAACCTAACATGTCATTGTGGGAAGACCTATGGCACAGAGCGCGGTCTTCTCCAACATCAGAGGCTCAGCCATAAATCAGCCACGGGAGTTGGCCCGTTGGTCACAGGCACTGACAGTGGTAATACGAGGATTGAGCCCTCAAACGTCGGGAGGGACGCTGGCCCTATGCCAGCCCACAGTTGCAAATACTGTGACATGGCTTTTGATACGGCCAGTGGGCTGGGTCAACATATGCGGCATATGCACCCTCTTGAAAGTAATGCTGAACGATTGGTAACCCTTAGCAAAACCTCTCGGGCGAGGTGGAGCAATGAGGACACGGAAAAATTAATGCAGCACTTTTATGACCTCTCTTCAACCGGCCTTAATCGGAATGAGTGTGCCGATAAGTTGGTGGAACTCTTCCCCAATAGATCTCTTAATTCCTTGAAGAGTAGGATTAAAAATCTTGTAAAGGCAGGGTATACTCTACCCCCGCCCGTCAATGAAGTACCGGTCCTCACCACCTCCCCTAGTACTATCCCTCCTTCTACAGAACAGTGAGAACCTCAGCTTGCTTCCCATTCTAGTGATGAGGAGACTTGGCGGAATGCCATCCCCGAGTATATACTCGGCACTCTTAGCAGTGGTGAGAGAAAGGGTCTTGAGATAGTCTCTATCGAGAGTCTACTCGAGATCACTGTGAGGGTGCAGACTGGGAATACTCACAAGGACGAGGCCAGGTCTGCCCTCTCGGCCCTGGTAGATAAGGCGTTTCCCTCCAAGTGGAAAAATGGCACAGAAAAGCGTAGACCCGTAAGTAAGCCACCACGTACAGAGCGGCAGAAGAAGAATGCCCGGTACAAAGCCCTGCAGAGGCTGCTCCGTCTGAGGCAAAAAGATGGGGCCGAATGCGTGCTGGATGGGTCATGGAAAGACTAATGGAAGGAGACTCCCAGGATGGGAGCGGACGAGTTGAAGCCATTTTGGAGGGAGATCCTGTCTGCTGAGGCTTATGGGGATGAGAGACCCCCCCGAGTTCAAGGGAATGAATTGGGGTCTCATAAGCCCCATAGTCATGGAAGATGTTAAGTGGGCTATCAAAGAGTACCGTGGCACTGCCACGGAGGTCGATAAAATCTCGGCCGAAGATCTCCTCACCATCATTTTATTACGTATCTGATAATGTTTAAATTGTTTTAGTTATACTCTTTTGTCTAAAATAAATTAGTTTTGGTTTTGTATAGTACAAATTTTGATGTTTATTTTTTTTTGCATGAATGCATCATGCTTACTGACAAGGAGGGAGATGTTACGATCGCACCCCCCCCTCATATCACGGTTACCCCCCATATTATGTTCCCCTCATCCCCACCCCCTCCAGATCTGTGGTCAGCGGAACGCGATCAAAGCTACCCTCGGGAGCTGAACGAAGGTGCGACTTTGTACCTTTGGCCACTGACCAAGATCAAAGACTACCGGACTCAGAGAAAACCCAAATCAGGGCTTGATGTCGGAAACGCCCCCTTCCCCAACATTTGGGGGCGAGCAGTCGATCGAAACAGATGAGCTAGGTTAAGTTAGTGTTGGATTAGAGTTTTGAGAGATAAAGTCGTGCAGTCACGAGTAGTTTTCATAAAGTTTAATTATTTTATACTTCACATTAATAAGTGTTGGCTTATCTGTTTATATGACTGTGTTTGAAAATCCATCAACATTTATAGGGTATATAGAAAGAACCTGTAACAGAGGGTTTTGTCCACTGGGGGTTTTGTCCTACACTCTTACTAACAAGGGGGATGTCATAGTGTAGTTGCGTGTGTTACGCGCACAGGTGTGTGTGTTTGCAAGGTGTGTGTGTTTGCATGGCGAGGTCAAGCGAGAGGTCACGAGATCAAGAGTCTGGTTGTTTCTAGACTCTGTGAATTGTATTTATGGAAAGTATGAATGTCTAGTTTTTCGATGGTAGTCTTTTGTAGAAAGTTTGATTTATGACGTGTGCAAGATATATAAGAGGCAGTTTGTGAGATACGGGGAGTCAGTACAGTTCATTGATGATAGAAGTCAGTCAATCAGAGAAGTTCATTCAGTTGAGTTTGGGAGACAGTTTTACAGTTCAGTTTAGTTGAGTTCATGTATAAGTTCATAGGAGTTCACATATAGTTCATATAAGGAATTCATGTATAGTTCATATGAGGATTTCACATAATGAGAGTTATGTAAGTTCACGTATAGTTCATATAAGGAATTCATGTATAGTTCATATGAGGAGTTCATATAATGAGAGTCATGTAAGGAGAGAGTGATATAAAATCATTTTACATTTTGATTAATTTTATTATTTTATTTTGCTGTCATGTGAATAAACTAATTGTGAACCATGGAGCACACATTCAGTTTTTTAAATCATAACATATTGGTTGCGGGCGTGTGAGAAGAGACTGTGTTACATGATAACATATTGGTTGCGGGCGTGTGAGAAGAGACTGTGTTACATGACAATAACATAATAGCACACATCAGTCATAGCAGAGGTATAGAGCAAATACGCCTCAACATGTTACATGGTGGCAATACACACCTAAGAACGTTACAGGGGATATGTTAAGATGGCAGTCCCCTTCAATAACAAAGCTACCCATATATCATGTTACCCTCATCTCCACCCCCTCTAGATTTCAGAGCACATTTTTTTTATTCAAAATTTGTTTGTGATTCCAAATTTATTCTAGTTTGGGGAGTTATAATTTGGAGGTAAACTGTATTTTTACAGCAACAAAAAAAGAAATGAATTCATATTTTTTAGGTTTCAATCATTGCCAATAAAACTTAACCGTAAACTAGCAATGTACACAAGGACGGACCCATGCCGGGCTAAAAGAGGAGGGTTAGGCATAGGGCTAGCAACCCCACTCTGTAAAAAAAACTTTTGCTACAGAAACACCAACAACAGAGAAAACAGATATTTCAGCTCTGAGAGAAGAAGGTTCTTCATAACAAAGACCTATAAAGCTTACCAAAAGGAAGCCACAAAGCTGACTACCCTTCTGGAAAACCACTATTGGCACATGGAATGTCAGGACCCTATATGAGTCAGGATAGATGGCACAGGTAGCAGCCGAGATGAGGAGAAACACACTGCCCATTTTAAGTATCAGCGAGATGTGGTGAACCCCAAGCTATACAAAAATGACTGATATCAGGGGAGATGTTGCTGTACTCTCGGGGGATGAAGAAAATGATGCACCACACACACAACAAGTTGGTCTCATGCTGTCCTCATGCACAGGAAGCTCATGGTCCCAGGATTATTACTGCCTTCTCCCATACCAAAAAGATTATAAACAATATAGTCCAGGGTTACACACCAACAAACGACAATGATGTTAAGACAAAAACCAGTTATACAGTAGAATACAGAAGAGACTTTCCTGAAAAGTATGTCACCATCCTCATGGGAGATTTCAATGCCAAGATTGGGTCCTAAAACACAAGATATGAAAAAGTCATGAGCATACATGCTCTGGGAATGATGAATGAGATTTGCAGACTTGTGTGCGCTCAATATCATGGTCATTGGAGGGAGCACCTTTCCCTGCAAAAAAAATCCACAAGAATACATGGATATCTCCTGATAAAGCAACAGAGAACCAGATAAATCATAATGTTTTAATAGAAATTGAGAAGATCCTTACAAGGTGTCAAAGTGAGAAGAGGGGTGGAGGTAGCATCTGATCATCATCTGGTAGTAGCAAAACTGTAACTGAAGAGAAATGAGACAAGCACATCTGAACAAATGCAACATTAACCTTTATGCAGTTCAAGTACATATGGAATTCCAGAGAGCTGTCATTGAACACTAAAATCTGACTGTTTAATTCTAATGTAAAGTCAGTCCTATTGCATGATGCTGAGACCTGGAGGATGACGAAGACCACCACCTAAAATATCCAGACCTTCAACAACCTGCCTTAGGAAAATTCTTCAAATTCAAAGATGGCCTGACACCATCAGCTATGCCAGCCTTTTAGAAAGGACTGGCCAAGTGTCAATAGAAGATGTGGCTGGATCGACAACAAATTACGAAATTTTGTAAATTTCTTTGTTATCCCTTATGTCGGATTTCGTTCAGCCAGCTTCAGCAGGCTTTTCCACTAGTTTAATACAAGTTAGTAATAAGGAGTTGCTAGAAGAGAGTAGAACGGTGCTGACAAGCTTTTTAGAGTTAGATATAAGTAGTGCGGTGTCTGAGACAACTGGTGTCAACAATCATAGTTGCCAAATTTAGTAGACATTGATAGTTTTAGAAGATCTGCAGTCTATAAGTGAATGTTATTAAAGTGTTTTATGCTGTGAGCTATGTGAGTTTGTCGTTTCATATCAATGTTATAGTATAAAGTTGAATCGTAACTTATCATATTACATGTATTAGTAGGCTAAAATTATAACGTAGCACTCATACTCCGAGTGATGGGAGTAAGCGGTGTACACAGTATTGGATAGGAAAACTGAGTGACACATGAAACATTTCTAATACTTATACCAGACACCATAAGAGGGAACATGGCTTGTTAAGTTAAAGATACTGGTGCTAATTCACACCACCTAATAAGTAGAAACAATCCACATTTTATTAATCACACATTACATTTTACCCACCAACGTTTACAGCTTATTGGGTATAAATTGTTATAACAGTACTTGTTTATCCCTGTTGTTGAAAAACTAAACAGTGGTTCATAAAGATAAAATTATGAAATTGTGTGTGTGTGTGTGTGAAGTCTAGTTTATTGTGTAACTAGTTTTACTGCCCTAAAACCCACAGTCCAATATATCACATTTATTCCTATCTAATTTTTAAATGGATTTAAATATTGACAGATACCACCATTTGTTCAGGAATCTACAATGGTGAAAAAAAAATATTGAAACAGAAAATAAATTAAATAGTTCACTTTCTTGATCAGATACTTTTGCACAAATTACACTTTACCATCAACCCATATAATTTATTTGGACAAATTGTCATAATAGTTATTGTTGTTAAAATCAGAAACAGTGCTTTATATAGTTAAAATTAGGATAGCCGAAAGCAGATTATGTCATTCGATCAAGTATGATGCTGCAGACCAACTCTAAGGAAGTGATCTGTATTAAGTATGTAAGCAGACAGAAAGACAGACATCTAGGAATTCTCATTTACTGATATAGAAATTTACATTTAAAGCTAACAAAAATCAGATAAAATAACATTGTAGATAATGTTAATACAATAAAGTTCATGTACAATTTGTACATTTACAAAGTTACTAGACTTTTTTTCTTAAAAAAAAAAACATAATAATGATTAAGTAATGCATTGCAAAAATTAATTTTTTGGTAATGAAATCATACCTTTCAAAAACAGTTTTAACAGATCACTTACAATGTCTGGCTCTATTTCACTAGAACACTTCAACTGCAAACCTCATATTCAAATCTTCTCAGTTCATTTACAGACCAGATCTTTTTCTTGATCAAATTATTTAACTCTATTGTGTCAGTTTGAACTGTTTTAAATAATTTCATGATAGCTCAGGCTGTAGTATCCAGTGAATTGGCACAACTACTATAGGTGACAGACACCCCTTGGGAATTTAGCCAGTAACCTGCATCATGCTGACCTCACATCAGGCTTGACCAGATAAAAATGTGTATGTATCAACTACTGCTGTGTATTACTGCCTCATCCCAAGGACCGGAAATGTTACTGAAAATTCCAAAGGGACACAACTGGGTAAATAATGAAATACATTTGAATTTAAAATGTACATGTACATGTATTAAGTACAGAATATGACATATGGGTAAATAATGAAATACATTTGAATTTAAAATGTACATGTATTAAGTACAGAATATGACATTCGGAGATGACAGGAACTAATTATTGAGTCAGATATTAACTTACTTTTTGAGGGCTTGAAGAGAGTAAAACCATGCTGGGAAGACAAAGGTGATTAGAATCACCAAGACACCATACAACACTGCACCAACCAAAGTCTTAAATCCTAAACATACAAGGCATATCAGTGCAATGAATATTGTTAGACACTGGTGAACTCTGGGATATTTAGTCTGTAATGTAAAAAATCATTAAACATTTTTACAAGCATGTAAATCAGCAGGCAACATCAAAGAGAATAATACTTTTCAAGCTGCAGTCAGGGCTGTCTTAAGATCGAAAAAAGAACATTCTACAGCCCTGCTCAACAGCATTCAGGGAAAAAAATGTGTCTATAACTGACAAATATGGTACACTTGGATAAACAAGTAAGCTATGCATATATTGCAATCAATACTTGTATAAAACACTATATGAGATATTACAGATAAATTATCTGTATTCAAAGATGGGAAAAGTCTGATCTGGGCGGTCTTGACCCATGGTCTTCCAATTCTAGCTGATCATTTATATTTCATTCTAAGAGTGGGGGGGGGGGGCCACTGACAGCTGCCATGACACTATAGACCTATCATTCCTTGTAACACCATAAAGTTTAAATAAATTTACCACAAAGATGACACTGAAAGATAATAAACTTGATTTTGAAAATGAAAAAAAAATAGTAATTGTAAATTGTATAATTAATTCATTAAAAAGATTATCAGTTTTTTTGGAATTAATTATTCTGTGGCACTGTGCTTACAGGATAAGATGGCTCTAGCTGTAATTAACAGAGAGTGAAATAAAAATCTGACCATTTATAAAATTCAATACAAATATTGAGATGCAAAAAGAATTTTAAATAATGACTCAACACATTTTTGTACCTTGATATTTTGCCTTAAGAATGGCCAAAGGGCAAACAATTCAAAAGAAGATGTCACTGTTGTAAAAGCATGCCAGGTTGTGTGGAGCCTTGAAGCCAAACAAACAGATGAAAATATGGCAGCATTTAAAGACAGAGCTCCTGGGACTCTAGAAATGAGATTAAATAAGACTATACGTTGTGCTACCTCAAGTCCACAAGGAATGACTTAAGTGTTAACAAATAATATCAAAGTTTTATTTAACTTTTAAATATTTTTGAGTAAAAAATGTATTGTCACTAGCTGAAATACTGAGATTTTTTAACTATAAAAAAAATTATAATTCGTTTTAAATGTAATATTTTACAATTGTTTTTTTTTTAATCTCCTCATTGTACATGTATATGCTTTCCTTTCAGATTTGATCATTTTTTAATTTTTTCAGCAAGATAAAAATTAAATTGGGGGAAATGATACTTCAAAATCCATAATATTGTGCATAATTATTTAAAATAAAGTCAAAAGACATTACTTAATCATTCTGCTACTGTATTTCTTTATAATATTTTTTGTAAAGAAATACAACAGATAAGAATTTTTTCCAATAAATAACAAATGTGTCCATAAAGTCCTTGTCTATGAACAATTATACAGATTGAAACAATAAATTAAACTTTAGGCTGCATGATTTGATAAGAGAAATATGCTAATTACACCAAAGTTATGGAAAGGTTTTTGTGACAAAATTTTAAAAGTAATTGAATCTTTAAATATTCAGTACAGCTCAGGGAGTTGGGCAAAGTTCAATGAATAATAACATCCAGCAATACTTACAGATCCTCAGAAGTGTGATAATTATAAAACAATAAGTTGGCCAGCAGCATTATGGTAGTCATGGCGTAGATAGTATCTGTGCTTACAGTCTGTGTCAGTGAGACTAGAACAGGAGACAATGCAGCACTAAAACCTTGAAACAGCAGACAAGTTTTAAAATGTCTGCCTATGTAAAGTAAAGAAATAAAGAAATTTATATTTGAAATAAAAATATACACAATTTAGTTATTTCAGATTTGTATTTGAATGTACCAGATTTATGAAGTATTTTTTAATCTGTTGCTTGTGTGATGTCTACTGTAAAGTTTTGCAAACCACCTCAATGTGGTGGAATGTACTGAGACTAATATTGTTAATGTATTGGAGTAAATCCCTAAATATCTACATACACTTTAAAATATCTTTAAACAGACCTTTCATTTTTATTATACATGTATTTATTAACATCATATTTATGTATCCTTGAAAATTTGACTTTTTTTTTTTAATCAACCCAGAACCCAGTAGAGATTCCTATTTTTTTGGGTTCTAAAATTCTGCCATGCCTGAATCATTTATATAACAATGGTTCCATGAAACTCACATGTTACAAAAGACAAATGCAGTCTATCCAAACTGTTTAATACAGTGTTTATGATAAAACCTGTTGCAGACAAAACAGACATCACTAGCCACAAAGATTGTGCTGAGATAGACTCATCCTTCATGTAGATGTACATGGCAATGAAGATTGCAACACTGATGAAAAAACATTTCAGCTTAGTTGTAGTTAATGAGAAATGATTACTATTTAAAACTAATTTTCAATTATTTTACATTAACATTAAACTTAAGGTGAGCACATCACTGAAATATTTGTACAGATTATACAATTTAAGTAGATATCAATTATAATCCCTAGTAATGGTAAAAAAATCATTACATTCAAAATAGAGTGCAATATGAAAGTTGGGGTATTATCTCATACTTCCAGGAATTCTTTTCACTACCACTTCAGAGTATTACTATAAAACTGCCTCTGGTATCTTCCTGTTCAATAAAAGTTTAGGGATGCAATCTCATCATTAGAGGGACTGACAACTCAATTGACCATTATCTTAGTTTACTACATTTGCATATTAATATTAAAAACATGGAGCAATCTGGCCATTTAACAATTCTTTTTCTAGTCAATTCATGAACCAATGTTTTATAAGCTGCATACAGAAAACATATTTATACCTGCTGAGTTGTTGAGTGATAACAGTCGATTCATTAACCAATGTTTTATAACTGTAAGTCTGAACACTTTCTGAAACAAAAAGTATACAGTAATTGTTATAAGCTGCTCCAACAATGAATATAAAAAAAAACTGTGAAATCTTGCATAATGAGATTATTCATTATGGAAAATTGAATTTATTAATTCTTGCATAAAACAAATTTCACTGCTACTGATGCAGTCCCAGCTATCATGTGATCACATTTTATTTTTCCAGTATTAACAAGGAACCAACCCAGTGACACTAACTTTTGCATTATTTTGACTTTTGAGGATTCTATGAAAATGTGACAAGGCATTGTCATTAAACTTATTCATTGGTCTCAATGCTAGAATCTTACTCTGTTAGCTTCATTTAATTTAGCTTTTTTTTTCACACATTTTATACACCTCTCCTTTTTATACACCTCTCCTATCTCATTAAAAGTAATGGATTAATTCATCATTTTTTTTTTCTTCATGCAGGTTTTTGTTGAAAGATGTGAAATGTAGGTATTGTAAAAGATATATTTTATTGCTAAATGTATTAGTCACTTTAGTGTTATAGTTTTTATATTATATGTTAGCAGAAAAAAATTTCTGTATAAAAATAAAAAGTTAAAATCTATACTAGAACAACAAGGAAAAGTAATTAATAAAAATTCAACATACAAAAACACATAAAAAATGTTTACATATTATTATAAATAAAATAAATCTGAAGTAAATCCATCAACATTAGGATAAACTGTGAATTGTAAATCCATCAACATTAGGATTAACTGTGAATTTTAAATTCATCAATGAGAAACAAATTTTGGGACCTGACCACGCCGATGTTGAAGAACAAAAAGTTCTTAGGGTAATTGTTTCTTTACCATTGTTATGTTTTTTTTCTTCTGCCATCTCAGTCTATTGTTCTTTATGATCTGTAGTACTGTGTAGTGGTCACTTGTATTATAAATTATTGTGTATACATATATAAATATATATGATAACGAGACCCATTTATGATGGCTGATGATTTATTTGTTGAGGGCAAATGTGGGTCTACTTGTCTAATGGTTGGTTTAGTATCTGCGCTGCATTCAGCATTTTTTCATAATAACACTCTACGTTTGTGAAAACAAAACTTCCTACTTTTTTACTACTTGCAATAGATCGAAAACCCTTTAAATTGGAGGTTTACGCATCCGATTGTACAATTTTTATTAATTTAGTTGGTTGATCGGTTATTTTGGTTGGTTAGCGTTGACGAGTAAAACGTAATTTGTGACGGATTTGGCTTGGTTGGTTGGATCGGTTGGTTGTTTGGTTTGGCTGGTTTTATTGGTTGGTTTGGTTGGTTAGCGTTGATGGGTAAAACGTAATTTGTGACGTATGAAATGTAGGTCATTTCTGCACATTAGGAAGGTGGCATAAATTAGCGCCTAATTAACCTAATGAATCATATTTGAAAATTCAGTAGTTAAATTGATTAGGAAGGGTTTCACATTACACCTAGATTTCCCGGGCAACGCCAGGCTTAATATCTAGTTAAGTATTACTTGAACTAAAGAAAAAGCTAAATCTTCAATAAATGATTAGTTTAAATAAAAACATGGTTTTACCATGTATTCTTGTTTATGCCACTGGCTAAATCGGTAATAATATCAGCTGATGGTAAACTTAGTAAAAAAAAATTGATAAATCTGTATACATAAAAAATACTGCGAAAAAAGTTTCAAATAAAATAAAGCAGAAAGATTGTTTTGTATTATTATAAAATCATTGTTTCACAAATGTATTTAGTAATTCCATTCATTTTATTATTAATATCACCTACTGCTGACAACAGTCTGAGCAAAATTGAACCTGTTTGCGGCCGGCTGCGCCAGTGGCAGCATGCATGACCACTAAATTTTAACAAATCTGGCAAAATGTTAATAATATTAAATAAATGTTAAGTCTTTAATCATCTACCTTTTCAGGATAAACATCATGTTCTTTGCTCCAACTGAGCATGTTTGGTTACTAAAGTATTGCTTTTTTCTATTATTTGAATAACTATAATAAAGTATAATTACATTCTATGTCGACTATCATGTTAATGTAGAACCTTCTTCAGTTAGAAGAGAAGTTAGTAGGAGGCCTCAGTGGTTAGACTTGTTAGAAATAGAAGGCAATCTTTACAAAAATCTATCTCATCTCAGCCATTTATCTAAACACCAAAACTTACGGTTCTTTCTTAGCTCATCTAAAAATGATTTATCAACGTAATTATCTGGATAGTTTTGTTTGTCAAATAGAACTTTCCGCCATGGTGGTTTATCGTCCATTTTTTCAGTTGCCTCAAGTGCCTGTCAATTACGCTAATTTTATTATGTGCGACTAATCATGTTCAAATATTGGTATCAATGGCATGACATGCAAGTTCTCGAGTCATTGTTACTTTTTTAAATGACTATTTATTTATACTAATCAAATTCTATCTTATTTAACTCAAAAATTAAATTTGTTTTCGTTATAGAATGCTTTAGTTATTAAAGTTATAGTTGGCGTTTGATTTTTTTCTGACATAGAAAAGTTTTTTCTCTTACACTTCCGGCGGCATATTTAAAATAATTTACAAAACAACTTATATAAATCATATTCATTAGCAACAAGAAAAGGTTTGTTTCATCTTTGAAATAATAAAGATACGGCTTTAATGACATTACATCATCTAGCATCTTAATCTATTTTTAACTTTTTTAAATTTAGCATTTTTTCACACATTTTATACATCATCATAAATGACTTAATGCCGACAATGCCTGATCACTATCAGCCTTTATTATGAAATGCTTACTTATGAAGTAATTAAGTTATTAACTTATCATGTTTTATGGGCAATTGTTGTTTTTTCCCTTTCTCATATAATTCAAAAGTAAAAAAAAAATTCTTTCATTCTGCATTAATTTACTTCTTTCTCTGTGCCACTAAGAAACAAAATTCACTACACCCATACCTCGCTTTACGTAACATGGTTTATGATTCAAAATGTATTTTCTCTTTTTATTTCATTTAAATTAAAGCTGCATACATTTGTACATAAAATAATAACAACTCCAACAATCAACAATAGTCTATAAACAAAAAAAAACCATGTCATGTTACATAAAATATGAATCTGTTTATTTTTTTTAAAATGAAGACAATGACGAAATGGAAACCTGCAGATCAATGACGTCATCATTTTCCGCTGGTAAGGATGGGCGTGGGTTGCAAAAATTGTCCAACGTTGTTTATCTTGCCTTCTTGTTTATTTCGTTCTTCAATGAGTTATAACAGCTAATGGTTGAGTTAATTCCTTGAGAAATTGTGCGCTACGTCTGACTTCGGGATCGTTTTCAAGGAGGAGGTTCCCTATCAGCTTCAAGTAGAGCAAGCACATCACGTTCGTTCAAACCTTCCAAAATATTTTGCCTAATTTCAGGAATAAAATTAACTTCTGTATTCAGTGCCGAACTTAGGGGGTTTAGGGCCCCTCTTTGGAGGCCCCTGCATTTTGACATTCGACAACATGACATAAGATAATGTACTTTATATTTAATGTAAAAAAAATTGGGGGGGGGCTCAGGCTAAGACCGGGGAGGGCTTTTGAATTTGGACCCCCTCCCCCACCCTAGGTACGCTTCTGTCTGCAACAGTACTTTTTACACATTCTGGCCATATTTTTTTCCATCCATGGTTCATTGTTGTCAATTTTAATTCCTCCCATCATTCACTGATGCTGTCAACAGTTTCCTTGATGTTATAGTTTTCCAAAATTGAAGATTCACCATCGGTTTCCCTTAAGCTGAGTTTACGGAAAGTTCGGTGTAGGTAATGTGCCTTAAAAGTGACTATTACGCCCTTTTCCATTGGTTGGATCAGTGCTGTTGTATTTTTCGGACATCTTCAGATAGTTCGGATAAATTAGGTAGGATGCCCTGGTGCATTATACAAAATAATCAAAATTCTTTCACTTCTGAACAAAAGTGTTTTTTTTTTGGCCGTTATAGCGAAACATTTTAGGCAGTATATCGAAAACGTGCCATAAATGATGAAGGCCGTTATAGCGAAATGCTGTATAGCGAGGTATGAGTGTATTTATCATTATCATCATTATGTGTAGACTAGCGTAATAATGCAGACAATTGATGCAGAGAGAGTGTGCACTGTTCAGAGGCGTATCTAGGGTGGTGGGAGGGGGTGTCCAAATTCGAATGTCCCATTGGACGACTTTGAAACAAATTTCACCTGGAAAAATTCACATGGTTCTCACAGAGGATCGAACACAGGACTTTTAGGTCGACAGTCAAGTATCTACACCACTCAGCCACCCATCCCACCCAGCTTTAAATGGGTACCTGAATTATGTTGGGGAAGTAAAGGCGGCTGGGCATTGTGCTAACCACACAGAAATAGATGAATTCTATACTTCATCTTGCCCTAATTATAACCTTTATGGGAGTCAGCATGAAAACGTTAGCCATATTGGAATTACCTTTGTGGCAATAATACAATGAGTCCCTGTAGTGCTATCAGTAGCAAAAATAATTTTTCTGTTAAATTTCTGCAAGTTTTTGATCGGAATAGGCTCTCCAGTCAAATATACTCAGTGGTACAGACAGTGAAATAAAAATCTGACCATTTATAAAGGGATGGAAGAATTACAGGTCAAATTACTTTTTAGTAATGTTTGTAACAGGGGAAAATTTGCTTGAGATTATCTTTTAAAAAAAAAAGTTGCATAGCACAGGTACAATAGAGCATGAAATAGGGAAGCTTTTTTTTAGTCTAATACTGACTGACCAAATTAAATAAATTATATTAAATTGTGCAAAAAACAGAAAGTTTAATTCTTTCAAAAAAACTAAAAAGAAATATCTTTATTAAAAAGCACTAAAAAATCTATTATGAAAACATCAATATATCATACATATACGTATATAAATTATATTTCTGTTTATAATTATCAAGTTCTGTATATTAGTGCTTCTGTAGCAGCTGTTGGCTTCTAAAGGTGCATCATGGCATAAACAAATTTATCCAAAGACAAATGATATTTTTTAAATGCATCTCTAACAATTATTTTTCTGCTTGTAATATACATAAAGCATTCTAATCTTTTTTTTTTTCATCAGAATATCATAATGGAGTTTCGAGGGAAAGCAGCCAGTGAGCAGAGTGCACCAAAAACATTCTTTTCTCAGCTGCAGCATCTTGCGGCAGAGGTTGATAAAAAGGTTCACATTGTGAAAGAAGAGATGTCATCAAGAAAGTTCAAACAAGATCAATGCCAAGAACAGTCAACCCCAAATTTATTTTTGATGAATTCACAAAAAGAAATAGATGACAGGTTTAAAGAAGTGAAGGCAAAATATGAGGATTTTGAGATGTCCAGTGTTAAATTTGGCCATTTGCAAGATTTACTCAAAACTGCTTTAGACGTTCATGAAAAAAGAATGGAAAAATTACAAACTCATATGGAAAGTTATGGCTATGTGAAACCTATACATTCTGTTAAATCAGACATAAAGAATGATTCTGATAGTCACCCCGGCATTGAAAGTGTTCACAAGTCTGACAATGATGAGTCAACTGAGAATCAAAATGAAAAAGAATCTCAAAGTGTTTCAAGTACACCTCAGTCAAAAACAAATGCAGATGAACAGTTTGTAAGAAGGACACCTAAATTCGAAGACATTTACAACAAACTGTCTGAAAACACCATTTTACTCTTAAAACATTCTTCTTACAAGGCTGATAACAGTCATTTAGAAGAAAGTGATCATAGTACCAAGCAGTTAACATGTAACTCACCACCTTCTTTAAAGCCTATAACAACATTAGCAGAGCCCAAATTCACTATATCACTCAGTTCTAAGGAAAACTTATCAGAGAGCTTCCTCAAACCTAAAATTCAGAATACTGATAAATTCGAGAGGGAATCAACCAGACATTGTAATGATAAGTATCTGAGTTCAATGGCTACTCCCTGTTCAGCTGATAAGCATAATGACACCAGAAAAATGCCTCAGCTTGAAGATATCTACGGCATGCTCTCAGAAAATACTATTTCCCTCTTGAAGTATTCCTCTTGCAAAAGTGTTAGCGAGGAAACCCTCAGTGAGAACACAATGACAGGCATTTCAAATTCATATAAAGATACATTAGTTTTCTCTGAACAGACATCATTCTGGAAACCAGAAGACAGATCATTATCCGAGACTTCTCTGTTGAATTTCAAAACTAATGTACTGACAGAGAAGACCACCACACTTGGCACCTCTGGACTGAAGCCTGAGAGTCATATCTACAAATATTCTCAACATGAGAAAGCTGTGCCAAAATGCGCTAAATCTCTTACATACACCACATCTACTAAAGCGTTTGACTCTATGCCAGAACCACCAAAACTTTTATCAAAAGACTTAATAAAGGACATCTATAACAACAGATATTGAAACTACTTAATCATCAACTTGATGTCAATCACTTTAGCCTTCATGATATTTTATAAACTTTATGTATTAATGTTATGACATAAGGAGGTCTTTTTCTGGATATTTGTAAAACATATTGCATATATAAGCATAGCGTATACCATACATTTTCCAATGTGTAAGAATAGTGAAAAGAATACTGGTACAATTTCACTGTAATTAAAAAAAAATTCTTTACTTGTTTTCAATTTGGTCTTTCAAATGCTAATTTCTGGTTGTGGGTTGTATTTTTTCTATTTGTTGGAAATATGTTCATTACTTGTATCAATTAGTACCTCTAAATGAAATGGATAAGCTGTTTAGAAATTGTACTTATACAATAGTCTAAGCTGTGGTCATTTTGGTCCATATGAAATCCTTGATTCTATTGTTTCATTGAAACATCTTTCCAGAAGTTTTATTTTTTTTTAAAGACTGGGTTCATTCAATAATTATGGTTTCTATACCATGTGTCCAATATTATTAGGGCATAACATGTTTACATACACTTGTCTCAATCTTTATAACTGAGAATCCTGTACAATGTAGTCAACTTTAAATGTATAGGTAATCATATTTCAAATGTTCAGCTCTAAATTTATACATGTATAGGTGAAACAGATGGTTGAACTGCTTAGACATAACACTTATCCTGAAGGTGCTAGGTTTAAACCTCATGGAATTTTTTTTTTTCAGATCTTTTTGAAAATTCCCAACTCCTCTCAGCTTAAAATAGGTGCCTACCATTAGTCACCTACCTATGTCAACCATGTTGCCTAAATTGCCATACTCTCTTATTTGTGGTGGGGATGAAAGTTGAGCACTATAATTACAGTGCCTTTATTGTTTAAAAGTATCTTTGTCTAGGAGATAAGCACATCCCATTATTATAGAAGCTTTAAAAAAAAAAATAAGCAACAAGTATTAATGAAGTGCGTGTTCCTCAAAGACGGTAATATTTAGCTTCATGAACGTACTTTACAATGTTCCTGCGGCAATTATTTACAAACATCTGAAGCTCTAAGCAATGATGTCTTAATGATATTATAAAAAGAAAAACAGGTTTATGTTAAGGATCTTCAAAGATGCTCTTTATCACTTCAGACCTGTACAGTTGGTGGGTGGGATGTGCATGGAAGTGGAAAAAGTTTGAAATTTTCCAGTTCTGTACGAGCTCTGAAACAGTCGCTTAGGAATTGTATAAATAGGCGAATTTAACAGTGGGCGTGTCCTGGACCTCTACTTTACTTCCTGTCAAAGCGCAGGGCTTAAGGAACTTTTTTGTTTAAAGAAAAAAAGACTGTCATTACAATACTTATAAATTTGGGCTTTTTTTTGGCCCCTCATGGCTTACAGACTTCATTAAATTGATGTGCTCTTCATTTAGAATTTAGATGATGAATTCCCTGAGTAACAGTACTACTAAACTTTGCAGTTACAGTGTTGGAGATAAAGGTTTAGTTATGGCCTCACATTCAGCTCAGTTTGTGGTTCTAAACAAAAAATAAATATCACAACTTATAGTAAACCATGCGCGATGGTAAATACTTAAGCTGTTAAGTTACAGTTTCAGTGGGCCCCTTTGTTTTAGTATGCGTTTTATTACAGGGCCGTCAACAGAAGCATTCTAATTGGGTGAATTTCATATGCAGACTCATAATTTGTTACAAATAGGCTTTCAAAGAATAATCTAACGCCCCGGGGTGGTTGCCACCCCCAGCAAATCTAGAACCACTGAAATTTGTCAACTGGTATATCTCTGCGAGTGTAGGACAAAACCCCCAGCGGACTAAACCCCCAAAATATTAAGATTGAATATAAGTCAATATTATTAATACTTCTATATATACGAAGTTGACCATGGGCTAAGGTAAATGTTTGTCAATATAAGAGATCATGTCTGTCAACACAGTATACCAATGGGCATGTTCCTGTATTGTTTTACCTAAATAAAGGATTGGCTTTCGACCACTGTGATTCTTATGCTGTTTGTTTTACCGTCTGCTATAAAATGTGTGTCTGGCGCGAGAATTAAAAGGTAGAATAAAGATACTTTCACTACTGACCTTGGGCTAAAACTTTTTATTTTTTTTTTACCTTGTAAGATAAGCTGCCTGTTGATGTAAAGCTAACAAGGGATTAACTTTAGACCACTGTGGCTCGAAGGACTAATGCAGCTTTGAAAAAAAAATCACTTAAAAATACGTATTTATATACATATTTACTTACATTCAGGTATCATATATTACATTTTTTAAAATAAAAATTTGGGCAGAATAATAGATTTTATAGCAAAAGTAAGGGTTAGGTCAAGTGGGGGTTTTGTCCGCTGGGGATTTTGTCCGGATACCATCTCTGCCCCACCCCTCAATGGCGTGACCATCGTTTGTGGCGCTATGGACGGGCAATTAAAATGCTGCCCCATTATAGTTTCAAATAATATAGTACTGCTGATGCCCCCCCCCCCAACCGGGCTAGTAGAAAAGTAGTTAGTCGTCTAGGGCGGATATCCACACCATCTAAGTATGCCACTGTCTGCCTCCTCCCCAATTTTGTCATTTAGCAGATCACAGTACTGCCTCATTTAGCAGCAGGCCTTTATAAAGGCTTGTTCCGTCCTCCATGTCGAATGCTTTCTGCCCTCAGTGATGACATCACCACTCAGTTCTTGGAGCCTGGGGCAAGTGTCATCTGTGTTGCTAAGAGCCATCACGTGTTTTTGATCAAAGATTTAGTTTTATTACATTTGGCTGATTAAAAAAAGATAATCGTGGTGATATAGCTGACTCCAGAGATCTTCCAAATAATAACTGCGAGTACGAGTTCCCAAGGTGTAATACCAAAAGTACAAACGTTTTTTAAAATCGCAAGTGAGACTATGAGTACAAAATACCCAAATGTGCAAGTACCCAGGCCCGTAGCCAGGTCAAAGTAAGCAGGGAGGCACCAATACCCAGCAAGGGGGCACCTTCTCATTTTAGTTACTTTTTCTTTATTTTTTCCTCTTTTTCTTCTTTTTTGGCTCCCCCCCCCCCCCTTGGCTACTGGGCTGCAAGTACCCCAATTCTGATTGACACACTCTTATGTCACCACTGCCTGCACTGACATGATTCAAGTGAGCTGGATTTGCTGTTGCCATATAATTCAATTGTTTGAATGAATAAACAAAATCTTAGTTTCATCGTTATTTGGTCCTCTAACATGTCTTGTCATAGGCGGAGGGGGGGGCGACTTTAGGATAGTTCTTTACATTAGTTGATAAGTAGCAGTAAATAGATAATCTAGATAGGCACCCAGGCTAATATTTTTTATTATGATAATTAATATAAATATGTGTAGCATATGAGGTTAGGGAGATTTTTAAAAAAATACTTTTTATTGCATTTTAATAAAAGCCTTTCTTTCTATAAAGAACATGTGATGGGTGATAACATTTGGGGACATGTTCGAGAAAGTGACTTGCAGTATAATCATACATCTGGAAAGCAACCACACCTTAAAGTTGAATATCTATACACTCAATGTAATGTACAATGACCCGTCTTCTATGACATTTTATTACTAAGTATGGAGCTAAACAGATATATGACCAATGTTTATACTTATATGAGACATATTTATAGCTGTCATGTTCATAAAAAGCAAAGTAGCTAAATAATCATTTATATTTTCTGCAATGCCAACCTATTAGGAAAATTTTAATATCAATTAACATTTAAAGACAAGACAAGGACAAAAACTCTGTTACATAATGTTTTGGAACGGAACCATTAAGATAGTCATTCGAAACTCATTTAAATGGGTGGATACGTTTATTACATTGTCAAGGTTAACAAAGATGGCAGCATACATAATAAAAAATTTCTGTCTCAAACAAGCAAATTCAAAATGCTTAAACCAACACAACTTTAAGAATTTGTCAAAGTGTTTAACTTTTCTAATTTCTCACAAGCCTTCTGGTGTATATCTTGACTATTGGAGTCATTATTCATCTGTAACAAAATCAAAGGATTTGAAAAACGAAGATCAATCTAAAAAACCTCATGTCAACATAGGAACTATCGGGCATGTTGATCATGGTAAAACGACACTTTCAGCAGCCATTACAAAAGTTCTTTCTGAAACATACAGTGCTGAAAACAGATTTGTTTCATATGAAGCCATTGACAAAGCCCCAGAAGAAATTAAACGCGGCATAACAATAAATTCTGCACACATCGAATATGTAACACCCAACAGACATTACGCACATACTGACTGCCCAGGTCACATTGATTATGTTAAAAACATGATAACAGGTACTTCACAGATGGATGGGGCAATACTTGTTGTTGCAGCTACTGATGGAGCTATGCCACAAACAAGAGAGCATTTGCTATTAGCTAAACAAATCGGCCTTGAGCACATAGTAGTGTTCATTAACAAAGCAGATGCTGTTGATGATGAAATGGTTGAGTTAGTTGAATTAGAAATTAGAGATTTGCTTACAGAGTTTGGCTGGAATGGCCAGAAGTGTGCTGTAGTGCATGGATCAGCTTTACAAGCATTGAAAGGAGAAAATCCATCACTTGGCAGGAATAAAATTCTAGAACTTTTAGATACTGTAGATAAGTTTATTCCTACACCACAAAGAAATTTAAGTGAACCTTTTTATATGCCAATTGAAAAGTTAATAGGAGTTCCAGGCAGAGGTACTGTTGCTATTGGAACCATTAAAAAAGGAATTCTTAAAAAGGGTGATGCGGCTGAAATAGTTGGTTATGGTAATATTACCAAGACTGTTGTTTCTGATTTACATGTGTTTGGTAAAGCTGTCAAAGAATGTGCTGCAGGTGAAAACCTAGGAGCCCTTTTACGAGGTGTGAAAAATGAAACTTTGCAAAGAGGCATGATTCTAGGTGTCCCTGGTACGTTATCCCAGAATAATGCCTTTAAAGCTCACCTGTATCTTTTGACTAAACAGGAAGGTGGCAGGGAGCGCCCTATCACTAATAATTATATCCAAATGATGTTCAGTGATACATGGAACATTTCTGCTTGTGTCCGCCTCCCAGAACATATAACCATGCTAATGCCAGGAGAAGCTGCACAAGTTGAAATTCTCCTACGGCTCCCAATGGTTCTCACACCAGGCCAGCGTTTTACTATTCGTGAAAATAACTTGACTACTGTTACTGGCATTGTTACAGACATATTGCCAGATTCAGATTTAAAAATAAAAGGTTTCAATGAAGAAAAACAAAATAGAAGTGTTATTCAAGGTAATGCTCAAGTTACTAGGAGCTCACGATTAAAAAGAAAAAGAACCTCAAGTGATTGATGGAGAAACATTTATTGAAAATAAAAATCATAATTGTAATCAACTGTGTTTTTTTTTAAATATTCATTGAACAGCTAAAGGAAGAACATGATATTAGTTTATTTCAAAAGGTAGTTTTTCCACATTTTTTCTCTATGTAAGCTGAATTTCATAATATTAAAAGTTTTTATGTTTGTTTTAAATGAAGAATGTCAAATAAATAATATTAGGAATAAATGTTATATCAAAACTTAAAATAATATTAAAGAATAATTTATTACTTTAAAAAAAGAAATTATTTATATACCAGTATTTTAAAAATATTGAAGGCACACAATTATAAATAGAATATATTTTTCTTTGTTTGCATGATTATTTTAAAGTTCTTGTCCAGATGATTTTTACTGGAAGTTCAGATATCCAGTTTTTTCCTACTCAATAATCTGCTTGAACCTCTCCATATTTTTTAAGATAAATTATTCCTGTAGAGCTCATATGAATTACATTGTACATCATTTTTCTAGATATTTATCTAAGGTTTAAAAATTAGGAAAATATCAGCCTTATTATAATACTTGGAAAATCATCAGCACTCAGTAATGATAGCAGTCAGCCCTGAATGCTATAGCTGTTAAATGTACGTTTGTGGGTTTATGTTCATTATTTTAATAATATTTTTTATTAATAAAAAAAATTGCATCACTTAGTCATATTATTCAATTTACCGGTATGTGGTGAAAAGATCAATATGTTCAGGCAGTGTCATCATTAACTATTCGAGTGCCCTCCTACATTATGATTGAATGGCGATATAAATAAAAAAAGAATCTTTTATTTTATTTGAACATAGCTTAGAAATTTGAATAAAATGAACTTTGTTGTCTTCTAGTCAGGACATCATTTCGAGTACTTGGGAGAGCCAAAGACAAATTGGCCAATTCCATATTTTTGCGGTTTTCCCATTTTGAAAGTTTTATATTCCTCAAATACAAATATTATTATCTTCTTATCAATATCAATTTTCTGATTTTTAACTCATTTCATGCGTTATTTTTCATATTCTCTTAATGACTCATCCATTAATTACGTCAACAACTTAAGGGGAGGGGGGTCTAGAAAAGTTTGACAGTTGGGGGATGTAAAGGATTTTGACGTCACTAATGTCATTCTATTAGAAAATGAATTGTATAATTTTTTTTAAAAATTAAGCCGGCTGCATCAAACAGTGGCGTCACTATGGTAGGTGTCACCATGTGCGAAAAGACTTTCGAATTTTCCTTCACTACCCAAGAGAACCGCCTATAATTGTAATGTTTGTGAAATAGGTCCAATCGGTCCAAGAGTTGGTGAGTTTTAATTATATTTGCACAATAGAATTAAACGTGAAAGCATTTAAGAAGTGCAACAACCGGCAAAGCAAAGTCAAATCATTGTTATTTTGACAATAAACTATATTTTAAATTTTCCTTTCCTGGTCTTCAAAAATGCAAATCTGTCAATCACTCCATCAATATCAATATATTTCACTATATCACTTTCAGTAGATAAAGTTCAGAAAACCTTGATTGTCCCATAGTGGATGGCAGGTCATTTTTTTTATCAGTTTCAGTTTTGAAAAGCTCCTCTCACATGAAGCTACAGGCACATATATAGTGATAAATAATTGCAGGCTCAGTGAGAGTGTTGGCATAGATTCTAGGAAGCCCCAATCAGTAATGAATTTCAAAACATCAAATACTGACAACTCAATATCAATAGCTGCTGCCTTCACTTGTCTTCTCAGCTTTCATATCTCTTTTTAAAAGCTCAACTTTGGATAACTCATCATAGAAAAATAAGAGCGATCAACATCTGGTCAGTGTGTGTGGGGTCTTATGAGGTGCGCTGTCGAACAAAATTCCAAAATACTTTGTAGCCTTTATATCCCTATAGGATATCCTTCAAATGGTGTGCCATGACATTTATAAACTCATTTTGAGTTTCAGGTGATAGATAAGATACAGATGCTTTTATTGTACATGTAGATGGTCCTCTTTAATCTCAATAGACGCTCTTTTAACACAGTCATATTATTGAAAGCATCTCACCATCTCAAGAATTGTTATCTTTTTTTAAAAGATGTTGTGATCTAACTCTTCAGGACTGCCGCCCCCCCCCCCAACCCCTCCAGGGCCGGATTTAGACTTTATAAGCTTTTGATATAATGGGGCCCATTACAAGTCCAGATATTATATGACAGTGTCAAATATTTAAGTATTTATGACAATCCCTTATTTGGTCAATTATTTGATGGCGACACATCCACTCTCAGTGGTAGATTGGGGGGGGGGGGGGAGTAACCAAACAAGCTAAAAATAGCAGAGAACTAGATAAAAAGTGAACAGGTAAATACTGGATAGTTTGATCTGCCAACTCAGCAATATTATTATCAGCTTATAAATTCAGTGGGAAAAGTATATTAATTAATATAAATAAACATCCTAGCACCTTATAATTTTTATGTCGATAAGTTTCATATAGTTATTAGGTAATCCCTTATTTTACCAATAGAAAGTATTTTGATAAATATTATTGATAATTTACCTCTATAAACATTCCGAAATCATAGTATTGATTGTTATTTATTAAAAGAATAAGAAAAAGATTAAAAAAATTGTGTTTAAATGCATTAAATAAATTTGTAAAAAGGTCCTCTATATTCTATATAAAATACAGTCAGCCATGTTAGAGATGACCTGCATTGTTTACTAAAAAAAGGCAGCTGCCAACTGCAAGATTATTAAAAAATACTGAAAGATAAGACGGTACCTTCAGAAAAACTAATGCCCAGCACTTAAAAAACATGACAAAAATTATTTAAACTACATTTAAGTTAGATGGATAGATACTCTTGGGTCCCCTAGGGCCCTTTATCTTGTATCGCTACGTTTAAGATGTAGGATAAGGCCCTGAAAATGACAAACTTATTAATATAGCTTATATAGTAAAAAACGGTACCCTTAGAAACACTGTTGCCCAGCACTTAAAGGGCATGACACATATTATTTAAACAAAATTTATGTTAGGGGGATAGCTACTCTTGGGGCCCCTAGGGCCCTTTATCTTGTATCGCTACGTTTAAGGTGTAGAATGGGGCTCTGAATATGACATACTTATTAATATAGCTTTTATAGTAAAAAACGGTTATAAAGTTACAAAAAGACTGTCAAACTGTCTTTTTTCAATATGTGAGCCCCCCCCCCCCTCCAGCATATTTTGCTGGTTGCGCCACTGGGTACACGTACACAAAATTACACGGGGAATGTTCTTAAACAAGTTTCGTTCCATCTCAATGGGTACTTTAATTGTAATTCATTATTTTGGATATCAAAGACATGAAAATTGGCAAACTTTTACCCCGATTTCAGGTTTTACGAGCTTCTCTCCCACATAGCTAACTAAATATGATTGGTACGGGGAACCAAATATCACATTACTTACTACATTATTACATTCCATTCCTTCATCCATAGGCATTGTCATCTTTTGATACAGTCATGCCTAAGAGAGAGAGAGAGAGGGAGGGAAAGAGGGAGGGAGGGAGAGAGAGAGAGAGGAACTGCCAAAAATGTTGTGTATCACATTGCTTTAAGATAAATGTACCCTTTTATTTCATGCAAATAAATAACCCTTTTTTACGCGTCTTATTTTAAATCTTAATTAAACGTCAAATTACGCTTCTTAAATAAACAGAAAACATTATTTAAACCCGGGCAAAGCCGGGTACTTCTAACTAGTTTTAAAATATGCCTCAACAACTCTCAATAATGTGATTACTGTAAAATGTCAATTAATTATAATTTCTTTCAAATATTAAATTTAAGAAATAAATCAAATGAATTATGAAAATGAAAATGATACATATAAACTAAAATGAATTACAAAGTTAAAAAAGTTAAAATTTTAGGGGGGGGGGGGCACACTGGAAATTCAAGGGGGGCGGCGCCCCCCTTAAAAGTTTTAGGGGGGGGGCCCTGCCCCCCCCGCTCCGCCACCAGTGCATTAGTACACCGATGCCCACCCCTCAGAGGGCATGCCAAAAATTATTTAAACAAAATTTATGTTAGATGGATAGATACTCTTGGGGCCCATAGGGCCCTTTATCTTGTATCGCTACGTTTAAGGTGTACAATGGGGCCCAGAAATTTTCAATTTTTTTTGGGCTATGAAAGAAAAAATGATGCCTTCAGAAACACTGTTGCCCTGCCCTAAACAGGTATGAGAAAAATTAATCAACTCAGTTTTATGTTAGTGTGATATATGCCTATGTGGCTCAAAGGGCTTCTTAGTTCCTATCACTATTTTTAAGGTGTAGAATGGATCTCTAAAAACGACGTCCCATTAAAATAATTACTGATAAATAATACAGGCGATAAATTGCAAAAAAGGTACCTTGAGAAACACTTAAGCCCAGCCCTTAATTGGCAAGACAAAAATTAATTAACCCAATTGTATGTTAGTGGGATAGATATTATTGACGCTTCATTGGCCTTTTATTTTTTGTCACTACGTTTGATGAAAATGGCATAATTTTTTGAATAGGCTATATCAGAAAAAATGGTGCTTTGTTTGGAACAACTGTTTAACATCTAAGAATACTCACTGACGACTTTCGAGAGCTAACTGAACCCAGTGACAATGTTGAACAAGTAACACAATGCAGCTTTTAGATAGCACTGCAGTCCAACTATATCAAGCACTAATAAATGACCAGAATTTAATGTTAAATATCTTAAACCCCAAAGACAGAAAAAAAAATCCATTGTGAAGAGTATTTCCCACATAAATACTAATAGTTGTTCTAGATGGATAGGGGTTGTATTAAGGGGTCACTTCGGGACACATTCAATTTTCTGACTTGGACAAAGGTGTGACATAAAATTTCTCCTGACAGGCGCTTCACAGCGGGTAGATGGGTCAAATTTAGACATATTCTGTTTACAACGTTGGACTTGGGCTCTACTGGTTGGCATAAGGCATAAAATATTTCTTGCATCTAACCTACTAGCACTCTGGTGTGGATGGGTCAGATCGGGACACATTCCGTTTAGACTGAACAATAGTGTGACACTGACCAACACAGGTGTATGCTTGTATGGGGCGTAACCGTAAACGACCGCACTAGGTAATTTAATCCCCCGAGAAAGTTGCGGGTCGCTTGTCCCCAGGTGACAGTCAGTGCTACTTGCTAGACACACTGACTAATTCAGTATTTCATACTAATTTGAAAAGAGAGTTTGATTTTCTTTGGATTTTCATTCTTCATCTTGGAAATAGTGATTGCTTTGTTATTATTTTCTTGTTATAGCTCTTAATTCAGATAAGTACACTTCCACTGTGTTCTGAATTCATTCTAGCTCATCCTTGTTTTTATTTTCTTTAATAGACTGACCGTCAGATATAAAATAGGCTTTTGTAGTTTTAATCTTAATATTTTTTAATACTATTCCAATTAAGTAAATCTTTTGCGTACATTGTTATCTCTTGTTATAACAACACGAGTGATCAAAACTGAATTAAAGTTAAATCATTTATTTGACATAAAAGAAGATTTATTTCAGTGTCGAAGTTAACTTTAAATAATGACAGGTAGACCTAGAAATCTTCTTTTCAATATAGTAGATCCACTAAATATTATGGATCTTGCAGCCATTTTACAACAGAATTGTAATCTAAATGATATAGCTTTAGAAATGCATAATCAAGAAGCGACTATTCAGTGGTTAGCTATTAGGCGTCTATTGAGAAATAATATGCAGTGCACCACGTGCAATGTGTTATGTTATCTTGGAAATCATAATACCGGTATCGATGGGCATTAGATTTAATTCTTTTTTTACGAGAAGCCATCTGTCTCTCAAAACAATAATTCTCAAAACAATAATTCAGATTATTTATTGCTTTGCATGCAACTTTTCCCCAAAAATCCACCAAACGTGAAACGAAAATAGCTAATGAGAACACTTTGATCGACTGGTTTAACTTTCTGAGGGAGGAAATGTCCACTTTTATGAACCGCCGGCCGATAGAAATTGGTGGGGTAAATGAAAACTTTGAGCCTATTGTTGTGGAAATAGATGAATCGAAATACTTTCATCGTAAATACCACAGGGGCACTTGGAGGGAAGGCCATTGGGAATTTGGTGGCGTAGAAAGGGGAGCAGGGAAATGCTTTTTAGTTGAAGTTCCCTATAGAAGGGCAGAAACCTTAGAGGCCCTGATATTGCGACATGTAATGCCAGGTAACCATATCATATCCGATGGATGGGCCGCGTATAGCGGGATAGAGGGACTTGGTGGCGGAGTTTATTCACACTCAGTAATTATACATGAGCAACATTTTGTTGACCCCCTTGACCCTGAAGTCCATACTCAAAATATTGAAAATCTGTGGATGAGGGCAAAACGAAAATTAAGAAGTCAATTTGGGACAAGCGACGCTCTCTTTGATTCGTATTTGCAAGAGTTTGTATTTCGAAATCAATTTAAACACCAAGATGATTTCTTCACTATTCTTTGCGTAATAAGTGAAAACTACAATATTTAGATAATAGGGTTTTACATGGCTTCTATGCTATTTAAGGGCCTTATCCTATACTTTATACGTAGCGATACAAGATAAAGGGCCCTATGGGCCCCAATAGTAGCTATCCCCCTAACATAAATTTGGTTTAAATATTTCTTGTCATGCCCTTTAAGTGCTGGGCAACAGTGTTTCTAAGGGTACCGTTTTTTACTATATAATCTATATTAATAAGTATGTCATTTTCAGGGCCCTATTCTACACCTTAAACGTAGCGATACAAGATTAAGTGCCCTAGGGGCCCCAAGAGTATCTATCCATCTAACATAAATTTTGTTTAAATAATATGTGTCATGCCCTTTAAGTGCTGGGCAACAGGGTTTCTAAGGGTACCGTTTTTACTATATAATCTATATTAATAAGTATGTCATTTTCAGGGCCCTATTCTACACCTTAAACGTAGCGATACAAGATTAAGGGCCCTAGGGGCCCCAAGAGTATCTATCCATCTAACATAAATTTTGTTTAAATAATATGTGTCATGCCCTTTAAGTGCTGGGAAACAGTGTTTCTAAGGGTACCGTTTTTTACTATATAATCTATATTAATAAGTATGTCATTTTCAGGGCCCTATTCTACACCTTAAACGTAGCGATACAAGATTAAGTGCCCTAGGGGCCCCAAGAGTATCTATCCCCCTAACATAAATTTTGTTTAAATAATATGTATCATGCCCTTTAAGTGCTGGGCAACAGTGTTTCTAAGGGTACCGTTTTTACTATATAATCTATATTAATAAGTATGTCATTTTCAGGGCCCCATTCTACATCTTAAACGTAGTGATACAAGATTAAGGGCCCTAGGGGCCCCAAGAGTATCTATCCATCTAACATAAATTTTGTTTAAATAATATGTGTCATGCCCTTGAAGTGCAGGGCAACAGTGTTTCTAAGGGTACAGTTTTTTACTATATAATCTATATTAATAAGTATGTCATTTTCAGGGCCCCATTCTACACCTTAAACGTAGCGATACAAGATAAAGGGCCCTATGGGCCCCAAGAGTATCTATCCATCTAACATAAATTTTGTTTAAATAATTTTTGTCTTGCTTTTTAAGTGCTGGACATCAATGTTTCTAAGGGTACCGTTTTTTACTATATAATCCTTTGTTAAGTATGTTTCATAAGTTTCTTCGTTGTAAAATGCTAAATTGGCAGCAACTTCACGGAAATTCGGTCGTGTTTTTAAAAAAATGTTAAACCAAAAATATACGAAACGAAAGAAAATAGTCAAGAAAAGTGTGATAAATTGCAATTTTTTTGCTATAAACTAATAAAAATGAACAATTTATTGTCTATGATTTCGGAATGTTTATAGAGGTAAATTATCAATAATATTTATCAAAATACTTTCTATTGGTAAAATAAGGGATTACCAGTTATTATTTTTTATATTAATTTTCCCCACATAATTTAAATTCTTTGAAATTATCCACACCCCCATTATTAGGCATTATAAATATTAAAATTACATAGTTGTCAACGTCATGCAACATAAACAAAGTTAAAACTACACGCTCAAGACAAAGAGAATGTGCATACTGTACATGAAAAATGTATACATATTTGACAATTTGAACTCGATTGAATCTGGTTATCGATAATAATGTTCAACATCATGAAATAACAAGTTTACTCTCAGACAGTGAATGACTGATCCGCACTGATGCACTGATCGTACAGACAGGCTGTATAACTGAGTCTGAGTATACTAACTACTTCAGTTATTATACTCTTACGTCTCTTACACTACTGCAGTTAGTGTTAAGCTGCATTATACAGTATTGGAAGGAAAGGAAATAATAGTAAGTGCTTTTTAATTATTTTCTTTTTTTTTCCTCAATTCTCAATGCAATTTTCTCTTGTTTGATTTACAAAATAGGCTTATATTATATTTTATATAATAAATTATATTTTATTAACCTATACCAGTAAAATAATCAGGTACACTTGTTAATTTATTGTCATTTTTCATGTCTTATGAGGATTTAAAGTGTATACTTTTTAAGGTCTACACTTCACAGAAAAAAGAAAATAAATTGCAGTTTTACTCAAGAAATGTTTCTCCTGCAACTAAAAGCAGGCCCATAGCCAGGTCAAAGTAAGCAGGGGGGCACCAATACACAGCAAGAACGTACTTTCTCATTTTGGTTACTTTTTCTTTATTTTTTCCCTCTTTTTCTTATTTTTAAGCGGGGGGGGAGGCACGCCCCCCAGTGCCCCCCCCTTGGCTAGGGGGCTGACTAGAAGACCATCTGATCTTGTTTAACTATCAAAAAGCACATTTTAAAGAAGACCCATCAAAATTGGTATACAGTGGCACTGACACTAGCCACAAATCCATTAGAATGGGGGTTGAAAAAACACAACTTGATGATTTCAATTATTTGTCTTGATCTGAGACACATCTTGCTAAACTCAGCCATTTTTTATATGTAAATTTTGATTTTTCATGTGACTCACATGTTGTGAGTCATGTATTTGTTGTGTGTGAAATGCATTCATACACGATGCAAGAAAGTGGTTTTTATTTCTATTTATTGTTGATGAGAATTTTTACAAAATTTGGTTCTTATTGGTTATTTTTTTTAATTTGTAAATTTACCATCTTCTTTTTTTTTTTTGTTTTTAGATTTTAAATCTTTCTGAAGTATATATGAATTATATGTCATACAATGGTTTATAAAAAAGACCAAGAACATGTGGACACTGGATGGTCGTGGGTTGTACTGGCATGCAGTTGGTTAGCCCTGTTTACTGTTACTATTCTTGGGGCTGGAGCTGGGATCCTACAGGTAAGACCAAAACTGATTTTCCTAGCTGAAGATGAAAAAAAAATTATTTTAGCGAGTATGATTTATTTATTTAATCTAGTTGAATTACATTGATGAAAAATTTTGGTGCATATTTATATGATTATTTATGTTATATAGTTGAACTGCTAAAGAAATTTATTTTGCTAAATCTTAATTAATGGTAAAGTATTCATTTAAATATACCAGCAATCAAATATTGTACGTAATTATCTTAATACTCCAACTGAACAAAAAGTAGAAGATTTTGGCTGAGTGATTTTTGTTTTTATTTATACGTTATTATTAAAATGCAATAATTTTTTTCTATAATAATATTTAATCAGGTAGAAATAATTGAAGATTTAAAAGTTGGTTCAGGTGTGGTTTCAGTCATGACTTCAGTTGCTCTAGGAATGTCTTCTTTACTGGGTATGTTTCTTCCTTTAAAAAAAAAAAAAGAAAAATGATTTTCTCTAATACGATAAAATTTTTCAATATAATGG
>JAGDYQ010000072.1:4676863-4690995 GCA_021962125.1 Bulinus truncatus | reverse complement strand
AAATAAATATTATACAAATATTTCCCATTATAAAAATATCTCCGATTATTAACAGTAAATGACGTCATCAACGTCTGCAGTAAATAAGAGTTCTCATTCATTCTGTACTTTAAATCATAAGAGTTCCTCAAAGTTTTGCTTGACGTAAGAGGTAAAAAAAAAATACATCGTCCGTCATATGATGGACGTGGAGCCAGTGCGATAAAATAAAGCAGAAAGATTGTTTTGTATTATTATAAAATCATTGTTTCACAAATGTATTTAGTAATTCCATTCATTTTATTATTAATATCACCTGCTGCTGACAACAGTCTGAGCAAAATTGAACCTGTTTGTGTCCGGCTACGCCAGTGGCAGCATGCATGGCCACTAAATTTTAACAAATCTCGCAAAATGTTAATAATATTAAATAAGTGTTAAGTCTTTAATCATCTACCTTTTCAAGATAAACAGCATGTTCTTTGCTCCAACTGAGCTTGTTTGGTTACTAAAGTATTGCTTTTTTCTATTATTTGAATAACTATAATAAAGTATAATTACGTTCTATGTCGACTATGTAGTATGTTAATGTAGAACCTTCTTCAGTTATAAGTTAGGAGGCCTCAGTGGTTAGACTTGTTAGAAATAGAAGGCAATCTTTACAAAAATCTATCTCATCTCAGCCATTTATCTAAACACCAAAACTTACGGTTCTTTCTTAGCTCATCTAAAAATGATTGATCAACGTAATTATCTGGATAGTTTTGTTTGTCAAATAGAACTTTCCGCCACGGTGGTTTATCGTCCATTTTTTCCGTTGCCTCAAGTGCCTGTCAATTACGCTTATTTTATTATGTGCGACTAATCATGTTCAAATATTGGTATCAATGGCATGACACGCAAGTTCTCGAGTCATTGTTACTTTTTTAAATGACTATTTATTAATAATAATCAAATTATATTTTATTTAACTCAAAAATTAAATTTGTTTTCGTTATAGAATGCTTTAGTTATTAAGTTATAGTTGGCGTTTGATTTTTTTCTGACATAGATAAGTTATTTCTCTTACACTTCCGGCGGCATATTTAAAATAATTTACAAAATAACTTATATAAATCATATTCATTTGCAACAAGAAAAGGTTTGTTTTATCTTTGAAATAATAAAGATACGGCTTTAATGACATTACATCATCTAGCATCTTAATCTATTTTTAACTTTTTTAAATTTAGCATTTTTTTCACACATTTTCTATATCGTCATAAATGACTTATTAAGTCTTAATGCCGACAATGCCTGATCACTATCAGCCTTTATTATGAAATGCTTACTTATAAAGTAATTAAGTTATTAACTTATCATGTTTTATGGGCAATTGTTGTTTTTTCCCTTTCTCATATAATTCAAAAGTAAAAAAAAATTCTTTCATCCTGCATTAATTTACTTCTTTCTCTGTGCCACTAAGAAACAGAATTCACTATTTATCATTACGCAGTGACTCCGGCACCAGCCAAAACCATTATATTAGGGTATAAGGAACATGGCATATATAAATTTTTTTTTTTTTTCAGGATTAGGGATAGGGTTAGGGTGTGGAGCAATATTATCTATGGCTGGTACCCGAAGTAAAAAAAAAAAGGGTTCGGTCAGACCGTACCGTAGCAACTGCCTTATCATTATCATCATTATGTGTAGCTAATAATGCAGAAAATTGATGCAGAGAGAGTAGAGTGTGCACTGTTCAGAGGCGTATCTAGTGTGGTGGGAGGGGGTGTCCAAATTCGAATGTCCCATGGGACGACTTTGAAACAAATTTCACCTGGAAAAATTCACATGGTTCTCACAGAGGATCAAACACAGGACTTTCAGGTCGACAGTCGAGTATCTACACCACTCAGCCACCCATCCCACCCAGCTTTAAATGGGTACCTGAATTATGTTGGGGAAGTAAAGGCGGCTGGGCATTGTGCTAACCACACAGAAATAGATGAATTCTATACTTCATCTTGCCCTATTATAACCTTTATGGGAGTCAGCATGAAAACATTAGCCATATTGGAATTACCTTTGTGGCAATAATACAATGAGTTCCTGTAGTGCTATCAGTAGCAAAAATAAATTTTCTGTTAAATTTCTGCAAGTTTTTGATCCGAATAGGCTCTCCAGTCAAATATACTCAGTGGTACAGACAGTGAAATAAAAATCTGACCATTTATAAAGGGATGGAAGAATTACAGGTCAAATTACTTTTTGGTAATGTTTATAACGGGGGAAAATTTGCTTGAGATTATCTTTTAAAAAAAAAAGTTGCGTAGCACAGGTACAATAGAGCATGAAATAGGGAAGCTTTTTTTTAGTCTAATACTGACTGACCAAATTAAATAAATTATATTAAATTGTGCAAAAAACAGAAAGTTCAATTCTTTCAAAAAATCTAAAAAGAAATATCTTTATTAAAATGCACTAAAAAATCTATTATAAAAACATCAATATATCATACATATACGTATATAAATTATATTTCTGTTTATAATTAACAAGTTCTGTATGTTAGTGCTTCTGTAGCAGCTGTGGGCTTCTAAAGGTCCATCATGGCATAAACGAATTTATCCAAAGACAAATGATATTTTTTAAATGCATCTCTAACAATTATTTTTCTGCTTGTAATATACATAAAGCATTCTAATCTTTTTTTTTTCATCAGAATATCATAATGGAGTTTCGAAGGAAAGCAGCCAATGAGCAAAGTGCACCAAAAACATTCTTTTCTCAGCTGCAGCATCTTGCGGCAGAGGTTGATAAAAAGGTTCACATTGTGAAAGAAGAGATGTCATCAAGAAAGTTCAAACAAGATCAATGCCAAGAACAGTCAACCCCAAATTTATTTTTGATGAATTCACAAAAAGAAATAGATGACAGGTTTAAAGAAGTGAAGGCAAAATATGAGGATTTTGAGATGTCCAGTGTTAAATTTGGCCATTTGCAAGATTTACTCAAAACTGTTTTAGATGTTCATGAAAAAAGAATGGAAAAATTACAAACTCATATGGAAAGTTATGGCTATGTGAAACCTATACATTCTGTTAAATCAGACATAAAGAATGATTCTGATAGTCAGCCTAGCATTGAAAGTGTTCACAAGTCTGACAATGATGAGTCAACTGAGAACCAAAATGAAAAAGAATCTCAAAGTGTTTCAAGTACACCTCAGTCAAAAACAAATGCAGATGAACAGTTTGTAAGAAGGACACCTAAATTCGAAGACATTTACAACAAACTGTCTGAAAACACCATTTTACTCTTAAAACATTCTTCTTACAAGGCTGATAACAGTCATTTAGAAGAAAGTGATCATAGTACCAAGCAGTTAACATGTAACTCACCATCTTCTTTAAAGCCTATAACAACATTAGCAGAGCCCAAATTCACTATATCACTCAGTTCTAAGGAAAACTTATCAGAGAGCTTCCTCAAACCTAAAATTCAGAATACTGATAAATTCGAGAGGGAACCAACCAGACATTGTAATGGTAAGTATCTGAGTTCAATGACTACTCCCTGTTCAGCTGATAAGCATAATGACACCAGAAAAATGCCTCAGCTTGAAGATATCTACGGCATGCTCTCAGAAAATACTATTTCCCTCTTGAAGTATTCCTCTTGCAAAAGTGTTAGCGAGGAAACCCTCAGTGAGAACACAATGACAGGCATTTCAAATTCATATAAAGATACATTAGTTTTCTCTGAACAGACATCATTCTGGAAACCAGAAGACAGATCATTATCCGAGACTTCTCTGTTGAATTTCAAAACTAATGTACTGACAGAGAAGACCGCCACACTTGGCACCTCTGGACTGAAGCCTGAGTGTCAGATCTACAAATATTCTCAACATGAGAAAGTTGTGCCAAAATGCGCTAAATCTCTTACATACACCACATCTACTAAAGTGTTTGACTCTATGCCAGAACCACCAAAACTTTTATCAAAAGACTTAATAAAGGACATCTATAACAACAGATATTGAAACTACTTAATCATCAACTTGATGTCAATCACTTTAGCCTTCATGATATTTTATAAACTTTATGTATTAATGTTATGACATAAGGAGATCTTTTTCTGGATATTTGTAAAACATATTGCATATATAAACATAGCGTATACCATACATTTTCCAATGTGTAAGAATAGTGAAAAGAATACTGGTACAATTTCACTGTAATTAAAAAAAAATTCTTTACTTGTTTTCAATTTGGTCTTTCAAATGCTAATTTCTGGTTGTGGGTTGTATTTTTTCTATTTGTTGGAAATATGTTCATTACTTGTATCAATTAGTACCTCTAAATGAAATGGATAAGCTGTATAGAAATTGTACTTATACAATAGTCTAAGCTGTGGTCATTTTGGTCCATATGAAATCCTTGATTCTATTGTTTCATTGAAACATCTTTCCAGAAGTTTCATTTTTTTTAAAGACTGGGTTCATTCAATAATTATGGTTTCTATACCATGTGTTCAATATTATTAGGGCATAACATGTTTACATACACTTTTCTCAATCTTTATAACTGAGAATCCTGTACAATGTAGTCAACTTTAAATGTATAGGTAATAAGATTTCAAATGTTCAGCTCTAAATTTATATATGTATAGGTGAAACAGATGGTTGAACTGCGTAGACATAACACTTATCCTGAAGGTGCTAGGTTTAAACCTCATGGAATTTTTTTTTTTTCAGATCTTTTTGAAAATTCCCAACTCCTCTCAGCTTAAAATAGGTGCCTACCATTAGTCACCTACCTATGTCAACCATGTTGCCTACATTGCCATACTCTCTTATTTGTGGTGGGGATGAAAGTTGAGCACTATAATTACAGTGCCTTTATTGTTTAAAAGTATCTTTGTCTAGGAGATGAGCACATCCCATTATTATAGAAACTTTAAAAAAAAAAATAAGCAACAAGTATTAATGAAGTGCGTGTTCCTCAAAGACGGGAATATTAAACTTCATGAACGTACTTTACAATGTTCCTGCGGCAATTATTTACAAACATCTGAAGCTCTAAGCAATGATGTCTTAATGATATTATAAAAAGAAAAACAGGTTTATGTTAAAGATCTTCAAAGATGCTCTTTATCACTTCAGACCTGTACAGTTGGTGGGTGGGATGTGCATGGAAGTGGAAAAAGTTTGAAATTTTCCAGTCCTGTACGAGCTCTAAAACAGTCGTTTAGGAATTGTATAAATAGGCGAATTTAACAGTGGGCGTGTCCTGGACCTCTACTTTACTTCCTGTCAAAGCGCAGGGCTTAAGGAACTTTTTTGTTTAAAGAAAAAAAGACTGTCATTACAATACTTATAAATTTGGGCTTTTTTTTTTGGCCACTCATGGCTTACAGACTTCATTAAATCCATGTGCTCTTCATTTAGAATTTAGAAGAAGAATTCCCTGAGTAACAGTACTACTAAACTTTGCAGTTACAGTGTTGGAGATAAAGGTTTAGTTATGGCCTCACATTCAGCTCAGTTTGTGGTTCTAAACAAAAAATAAATATCACAACTTATAGTAAACCATGCGCGATGGTAAATACTTAGGCTGTTAAGTTACAGTTTCTGTGGGCCCCTTTGTTTTAGTATGCGTTTTATTACAGGGCCGTCAACAGAAGCATTCTAATTGGGTGAATTTCAGATGCAGACTCATAATTTGTTACAAATAGGCTTTCAAAGAATAATCTAACGCCCTGGGGTGGTTGCCACCCCCAGCAAATCTAGAACCACTGAAACTTGTCAACTGGTATATCTCTGCGAGTGTAGGACAAAACCCCCAGCGGACTAAACCCCCAAATTATTAAGATTGAATATAAGTCGATATTATTAATACTTCTATATATACGAAGTTGACCATGGGCTAAGGTAAATGTTTGTCAATATAAGAGATCATGTCTGTCAACACAGTATACCAATGGGCATGTTCCTGTATTGTTTTACCTAAATAAAGGATTGGCTTTCGACCACTGTGATTCTTATGCTGTTTGTTTTACCGTCTGCTATAAAATGTGTCTCTGGTGCGAGAATTAAAAGGTAGAATAAAGATACTTTCACTACTGACCTTGGGCTAAAACTTTTAATTTTTTTTTTTACCTTTTAAGATAAGCTGCCTGTTGATGTAAAGCTAACAAGGGATTAACTTTAGACCAATGTGGCTCGAAGGACTTATGCAGCTTTGAAAAAAAAAAATCACTTAAAAATACGTATTTATATACATATTTACATTCAGGTATTATATATTACATTTTTTTAAATAAAAATTTGGGCCGAATAATAGATTTTATAGCAAAAGTAAGGGTTAGGTCAAGTGGGGGTTTTGTCCGCTGGAGATTTTGGATACCATCTCTCACCCCCCACCCCTCAATGGCGTGACCATCGTTTGTGGCGCTATGGACGGGCAATTAAAATGCTGCCCCATTATAGTTTCAAATAATATAGTACTGCTGATGCCCCCCCCCCCCCAACTGGGCTAGTAGAAAAGTAGTTTGTCGTCTAGGGCGGATATCCACACCATCTAAGTACGCCACTGTCTGCCTCCTCCCCAATTCTGTCATTTAGCAGATCACAGTACTGCCTCATTTAGCAGCAGGCCTTTATATAGGCTTGTTCCGTCCTCCATGTAGAATGCTTTCTGCCCTCAGTGATGACATCACCACTCAGTACTCGGAGCCTTGGGCAAGTGTCATCTGTGTTGCTAAGAGCCATCACGTGTTCTTGATCAAAGATTTAGTTTTATTACATTTGGCTGATTAAAAAAAAAATAATCGTGGTGATATAGCTGACTCCAGAGATCTTCCAAATAATAACTGCGAGTACGAGTACAAGTACCCAAGGTGTAATAACAAAAGTACAAACGTTTTTTAAAATCGCAAGTGAGACTATGAGTACAAAATACCCAAATGTGCAAGTACCCAGGCCCAAGGTGTAATAACAAAAGTACAAAAGTTTTTTAAAATCGCAATCTAGACTATGAGTACAAAATACCCAAATGTGCAAGTACCCAGGCCCGTAGCCAGGTCAAAGTAAGCAGGGAGGCACCAATACCCAGCAAGGGGGCACCTTCTCATTTTAGTTACTTTTTCTTTATTTTTTCCTCTTTTTCTTCTTTTTTAAGAGGGGGGAGCACGCCCCCCCAGTGCTCCCCCCTTGGCTACTGGGCTGCAAGTACCCCATTTCTGATTGACACACTCTTATGTCACCACTGCCTGCACTGACATGATTCAAGTGAGCTGGATTTGCTGTTGCCATATAATTCAATTGTTTGAATGAATAAACAAAATCTTAGTTTCATCGTTATTTGGTCCTCTAACATGTCTTGTCATGGGCGGAGGGGGGGGGCGACTTTAGGATAGTTCTTTACATTAGTTGATAAGTAGCAGTAAATAGATAATCTAGACAGGCACCCAGGCTAATATTTTTTATTATGATAATTAATATAAATATGTGTAGCATATGAGGTTAGGGAGATTTAAAAAAAAATACTTTTTATTGCATTTTAATAAAAGCCTTTCTTTCTATAAAGAACATGTGATGGGTGATAACATTTGGGGACATGTTCGAGAAAGTGCCTTGCAGTATAATCATACATCTGGAAAGCAACCACACTTCAAAGTTGAATGTCTATACACTCAATGTAATGTACAATGACCCCAGTATTCTATGACATTTTATTACTAAGTATGGAGCTAAACAGATATATGACCAATGTTTATACTTATATGAGACATATTTATAGCTGTCCTGTTCATAAAAAGCAAAGTAGCTAAATAATCATTTATATTTTCTGTAATGCCAACCTATTAGGAAAATTTTAATAACAATTAACATTTAAAGACAAGACAAGGACAAAAACTTTGTTACATAATGTTTTGGAACGGAACCATTAAGATAGTCATTCGAAACTCATTTAAATGGGTGGATACGTTTATTACATTGTCAAGGTTAACAAAGATGGCAGCATACATAATAAAAAATTTCTGTCTCAAACAAGCGAATTCAAAATGCTTAAACCAACACAACTTTAAGAATTTGTCAAAGTGTTTAACTTTTCTAATTTCTCACAAGCCTTCTGGTGTATATCTTGACTATTGGACTCATTATTCATCTGTAACAAAATCAAAGGATTTGAAAAACGAAGATCAATCTAAAAAACCTCATGTCAACATAGGAACTATCGGGCATGTTGATCATGGTAAAACAACACTTTCAGCAGCCATTACAAAAGTTCTTTCTGAAACATACAGTGCTGAAAACAGATTTGTTTCATATGAAGCCATTGACAAAGCCCCAGAAGAAATTAAACGCGGCATAACAATAAATTCTGCACACATCGAATATGTAACACCCAACAGACATTACGCACATACTGACTGCCCAGGTCACATTGATTATGTTAAAAACATGATAACAGGTACTTCACAGATGGATGGGGCAATACTTGTTGTTGCAGCTACTGATGGAGCTATGCCACAGACAAGAGAGCATTTGCTATTAGCTAAACAAATCGGCCTTGAGCACATAGTAGTGTTCATTAACAAAGCAGATGCTGTTGATAATGAAATGGTTGAGTTAGTTGAATTAGAAATTAGAGATTTGCTTACAGAGTTTGGCTGGAATGGCCAGAAGTGTGCTGTAGTGCATGGATCAGCTTTACAAGCATTGAAAGGAGAAAATCCATCACTTGGCAGGAATAAAATTCTGGAACTTTTAGATACTGTAGATAAGTTTATTCCTACACCACAAAGAAATTTAAGTGAACCTTTTTATATGCCAATTGAAAAGTTAATAGGAGTTCCAGGCAGAGGTACTGTTGCTATTGGAACCATTAAAAAAGGAATTCTTAAAAAGGGTGATGTGGCTGAAATAGTTGGTTATGGTAATATCACCAAGACTGTTGTTTCTGATTTACATGTGTTTGGTAAAGCTGTCAAAGAATGTGCTGCAGGTGAAAACCTAGGAGCCCTTTTACGAGGTGTGAAAAATGAAACTTTGCAAAGAGGCATGATTCTAGGTGTCCCTGGTACGTTATCCCAGAATAATGCCTTTAAAGCTCACCTGTATCTTTTGACTAAACAGGAAGGTGGCAGGGAGCGCCCTATCACTAATAATTATATCCAAATGATGTTCAGTGATACATGGAACATTTCTGCTTGTGTCCGCCTCCCAGAACATATAACCATGCTAATGCCAGGAGAAGCTGCACAAGTTGAAATTCTCCTACGGCTCCCAATGGTTCTCACACCAGGCCAGCGTTTTACTATTCGTGAAAATAACTTGACTACTGTTACTGGCATTGTTACAGACATATTGCCAGATTCAGATTTAAAAATAAAAGGTTTCAATGAAGAAAAACAAAATAGAAGTGTTATTCAAGGTAATGCTCAAGTTACTAGGAGCTCACGATTAAAAAGAAAAAGAACCTCAAGTGATTGATGGAGAAACATTTATTGAAAATAAAAATCATAATTGTAATCAACTGTGTTTTTTTTTAAAATATTCATTGAACAGCTAAAGGAAGAACATGATATTAGTTTATTTCAAAAGGTAGTTTTTCCACATTTTTTCTCTATGTAAGCTGAATTTCATAATATTAAAAGTTTTTATGTTTGTTTTAAATGAAGAATGTCAAATAAATAATATTAGGAATAAATGTTATATCAAAACTTAATATAATATTAAAGAATAATTTATTACTTTAAAAAAAGAAATTATTTATATACCAGTATTGTAAAAATATTGAAGGCACACAATTATAAATAGAATATATTTTTCTTTGTTTGCATTATTATTTTAAAGTTCTTGTCCAGATGATTTTTACTGGAAGTTCAGATATCCAGTTTTTTCCTACTCAATAATCTGCTTGAACCTCTCCATATTTTTTAAGATTAATTATTCCTGTAGAGCTCATATGAATTACATTGTACATCATTTTTCTAGATATTTATCTAAGGTTTAAAAATTAGGAAAATATCAGCCTTATTATAATACTTGGAAAATCATCAGCACTCAGTAATGATAGCAGTCAGCCCTGAATGCTATAGCTGTTAAATGTACGTTTGTGGGTTTATGTTCATTATTTTAATAATATTTTTTATTAATGAAAAAAAATTGCATCACTTAGTCATATTATTCAATTTACCGGTATGTGGTGAAAAGATCAATATGTTCAGGCAGTGTCATCATTAACTATTCGAGTGCTCTCCTACATTATGATTGAATGGCGATATAAATAAAAAAAGAATCTTTTATTTTATTTGAACATAGCTTAGAAATTTGAATAAAATGAACTTTGTTGTCTTCTAGTCAGGACATCATTTCGAGTACTTGGGAGAGCCAAAGACAGATTGGCCAATTGCATATTTTTGCGGTTTTCCCATTTTCAAAGTTTTATATTCCTCAAATACAAATATTATTATCTTCTTATCAATATCAATTTTCTGGTTTTTAACTCATTTCATGCGTTATTTTTCATATTCTTTTAATGACTCATCCATTAATTACGTCAACAACTTAAGGGGAGGGGGGTCTAGAAAAGTTTGACAGTTGTGGGATGTAAAGGATTTTGACGTCACTAATGTCATTCTATTAGAAAATGAATTGTATAACTTTTTTAAAAAATTAAGCTGGCTGCATCAAACAGTGGTAGGTGTCACCATGTGCGAAAAATTCAAAGTGTTACCCCCTCCCCCAAGACTTCCACAGTGAACAATGGAAAAAATTTCGAATTGTAATGTTTGTGAAATAGGTCCAATTGGTCCAAGAGTTGGTGAGTTTTAATTATATTGGATAAAAACAAATTGCACAATAGAATTAAACGTGAAAGCATTTAAGAAGTGCAACAACCGGCAAAGCAAAGTCAAATCATTGTTATTTTCCTTTCCTGGTCTTCAAAAATGCAAATCTGTCAATCACTCCATCAATATCAATATATTTCACTATATCACTTTCAGTAGATAAAGTTCAGAAAACCTTGATTGTCCCATAGTGGATGGCAGGTCATTTTTTTTTATCAGTTTCAGTTTTGAAAAGCTTCTCTCACATGAAGCTACAGGCACATATATAGTGATAAATAATTGCAGGCTCAGTGAGAGTGTTGGCATAGATTCTAGGAAGCCCCATTCAGTAATGAATTTCAAAACATCAAATACTGACAACTCAATATCAATAGCTGCTGCCTTCACTTGTCTTCTCAGCTTTCATATCTCTTTTTAAAAGCTCAACTTCGGATAGAAAAATAAGAGCGATCAACATCTGGTCAGTGTGTGTGGGGTCTTATGAGGTGTGCTGTCGAACAAAATTCCAAAATACTTTGCAGCCTTTATATCCCTATAGGATATCCTTCAAATGGTGTGCCATGACATTTACAAACTCATTTTGAGTTTCAGGTGATAGATAAGATACAGATGCTTTTATTGTACATGTAGATGGTCCTCTTTAATCTCAATAGACGCTCTTTTAACACTGAGTCATATTATTCGAAAGCATCTCACCATCTCAAGAATTGTATTCTTTTTTTAAAAGATGTTGTGATCTAACTCTTCAGGACTGCCGCCGCCCCCCCCCCCCAACCCCTCCAGGGCCGGATTTAGACTTTATAAGCTTTTGATATAATGGGGCCCATTACAAGTCCAGATATTATATGACAGTGTCAAATATTTAAGTATTTATGACAATCCCTTATTCGGACAATTATTTGATGGCGACACATCCACTCTCAGTGGTAGATTGGGGGGGGGGGGGAGTAACCAACCAAGCTAAAAATAGCAGTGAACTAGATAAAAAGTGAACAGGTAAATACTGGATAGTTTGATCTGCCAACTCAGCAATATTATTATCAGCTTATAAATTCAGTGGGAAAAGTATATTTATTAATATAAATAAACATCCTAGCACCTTATAATTTTTATGTCGATAAGTTTCATATAGTTATTATTTTTTTATATTCATTTTCCCCACATAATTTAAATTCTTTGAAATTATCCACACCCCCATTATTAGGCATTATAAATATTAAAATTACATAGTTGTCAACGTCATGCAACATAAACAAAGTTAAAACTATACGCTCAAGACAAAGAGAATGTGCATACTGTACATGAAAAATGTATAAATATTTGACAATTTGAACTCGATTGAATCTGGGTATTGATAATAATGTTCAACACCATGAAATAACAAGTTTACTCTCAGACAGTGAATGACTGATCCGCACTGATCGTACAGACAGGCAGTACAACTGAGTCTGAGTATACTAACTACTTCAGTTATTATACTCTTACACTACTACTACTGCAGTTAGTGTTAAGCTGCATTATACAGTATTGGAAGGAAAGGAAATAATAGTAAGTGCTTTTTAATTATTTCCTTTTTTTTTTCCTCAATTCTCAATGCAATTTTCTCTTGTTTAATTTACAAAATAGGCTTATATTATATTTTATATAATAAATTATATTTTATTAACCTATACCAGTAAAATAATCAGGTACACTTGTTAATTTATTGTCATTTTTCATGTCTTATGAGGATTTAAAGTTTATACTTTTTAAGGTCTACACTTCACAGAAAAAAGAAAATAAATTGCAGTTTTACTCAAGAAATGTTTCTCCTGCAACTAGAAGCAGGCCCATAGCCAGGTCAAAGTAAGCAGGGGGGCACCAATACACAGCAAGAACGTACTTTCTCATTTTGGTTACTTTTTCTTTATTTTTTCCCTCTTTTTCTTCTTTTTAAGCCGGGGCACGTCTCCCATCGCCCCCCCCCTGACTACAGGGCTGACTAGAAGACCATCTGATCTTGTTTAACTATCAAAAAGCACATTTTAAAGAAGACCCATCAAAATTGGGATACAGTGGCACTGACACTAGCCACTAATGCCATTAGTAATGGGGGTTGAAAAAACACAATTTGATGATTTCAATTATTTGTCTTGATCTGAGACACATCTTGCTAAACTCAGCCATTTTTTATATGTAAATTTTGATTTTTCATGTGACTCACATGTTGTGAGTCATGTATTTGTTGTGTGTGAAATGCATTCACACACGATGCAAGATAGTGGTTTTTATTTCTATTTATTGTTGCTGAAAATTTTTATAAATTTGGTTCTTATTGGTTATTTTTTTTTTTTTTGTAAATTTACCATCTTCTTTTTTTTTTTTTTTGTTTTTAGATTTCAAATCTTTCTGAAGTATATATGAATTATATGTCATACAATGGTTTATAAAAAAGACCAAGAACATGTGGACACTGGATGGTCGTGGGTTGTACTGGCATGCAGTTGGTTAGCCCTGTTTACTGTTACTATTCTTGGGGCTGGAGCTGGGATCCTACAGGTAAGACCAAAACTGATTTTCCTAGCTGAAGATGAAAAAAAAAATATTTTAGTGAGTATGATTTATTTATTTAATCTAGTTGAACTACATTGATGAAAAATTTTGGTGCATATTTATATAATTATTCATGTTATATAGTTGAACTGCTAAAGAAATTTATTTTGCTAAATCTTAATTAATTGTAAAGTATTCATTTAAATATACTAGCAATCAAATATTGTACGTAATTATCTTAATACTCCAACTGAACAAAAAGTAGAAGATTTTGGCTGAGTGATTTTTGTTTTTATTTATACGTTATTATTAAAATGCAATAATTTTTTTCTATAATAATATTTAATCAGGTAGAAATAATTGAAGATTTAAAAGTTGGTTCAGGTGTGGTTTCAGTCATGACTTCAGTTGCTCTAGGAATGTCTTCTTTACTGGGTATGTTTCTTCCTTTAAAAAAAAAAAAGAAAAATGATTTTCTCTAATAAGATGAAATTTTTCAATAATTTGATTTTCACATTATTATTATCATTTTGATTTCAATTCCCAAAAAATTATAGTTTTTGTATTTATCTCTTATTAGGATGAATTTTTAGTGAGTGTGTATATTATTCTTATTGCATATTTTTTATGTTGAGCTAGGTCGTAGTATTATACTTCCTTTCTTTAATATTAATTTTTTTATTATTTATTGTTGTAATATCATGGTTTAATACATAAAGATCAATGTTAATTTGGATAAACAATTAGCTAAATCAAGAGAAATTAGCATTGAAAAA
>JAGDYQ010000072.1:4660191-4676363 GCA_021962125.1 Bulinus truncatus | reverse complement strand
ATTCTTGTTCACCATTGAAGCTGACCATAAGCCCCTCCTCTATATCTCGGAGAGAAAGATGAAAAACGATCGGGTATTGCGGTGGGCTCTGGCCCTACATCAGTATAGATTTGTTGTACACAGTATTAAGGAAAATAGAATGTGGGGGCATATTTGATGAGTCGGTGCCCATCAAAATTCGTCTACGGTTACACCCCGTTTAGGGCTCACTCACAAAAGTCACATTTAAAGAGTTGGTGAGATAGCTTGCATGGAGTGAGTGAATCTCGTGTGATTGTATTTATGTCGCTTGTTACATTTATTCATGTATGCTTTCCTTTCTATTACAGGTTTGTAACTTTGTTGTACTTATAAATGTAAAGTTATCCCTTCTAAGGGAGACTATCCTGTTTATTCTATTCCGTATCTAGTAACAGCCTATGTAGGCTTACTAATACAACTGCTTTTATGTTTAAAGTGTCACCTTTTGAAAATAAAGAGTGATCACTATTTTTATCTCTGGACCAATTTATCTTGGCCAGACCTTATGTCCGGCTGGCCCAATCATGCCTTACGCCGTTTTAATTACTTGTGTATATATGTATGTCTGTACACACTGACCCTATATATTATTTTATGGTAAGAGTTGTTAAAGTAAGCTTCTTCTTTTTTAATTCCCATTTGACCCTCCATTTGTTTGGGGCATTTTTATAAAAGTATTTACAGGATGATAAGACACATATACTTGTATATCCCCTAGTTAATTCACCCCTTTGTTCTAATCCCACATTATGTAAGGATTAGTTTTGTTTATATAATGTGTCAGGGAGAGGCATTAATGTTAAGTGTCAGTGGTCTCACCTCCCTTCACCTCCCCATGAAATTGTGTCATCATCGCAGGTGGCCAGCAGAACGAGAGCTCAGGAAATTTTGACAGAGGGTGTCACATTCATCTCGGATTCTCTATTACCACTGGGCCACTGTTCCAATGCCGACAAAGGATAGATGTCTAGTTACTTTTGTCTTTTGTCGGTATGACGAACCTCCACCTCCACCCTCCATTTAGGGCGGGGAAATTAGCCCCCCCCCTGATTGACAGATAGAGCAGCGTAGATAAATGATAGGTCGAAGTCCCTTGTTCAAAAGTGTGGAAGTTAACTGAAAACAGAGAATAATGCATTCGACTGAGGTTCCTCTCAGCGGACAGTCGACGAGAGAGAGAGAGAGAGAGAGAGAGAGAGAGAGAGAGAGAGGGGTATTGTGAGAAAACGTCCTTCATTTATATTGGATTACTTTTGCTGCATCTTGGATTATCTTTGCTGACTGTATTTTTACAAGCCAGCAGATCCTGTTACGGACTGTTGCCTTTATATTAATAAAGTATATATCTTTGTTGTTACACAAGACTTGTCGATTGAATATCTTCCCGTATTGTACGTTTAATTGCTGGTGAAACGCTGTGTGGCAGAAACACAAATAAAAATACGAGTCATAAATGAGTCAGCCTACATACACCTAGATAACACACCTAGGATACCCTTATAGGGGTCCCCAACAGTGTTTGACCAGTACATTCCTAATAAAACTAAATTACTCAACTCTTTTTTACCAGAATATCCACTAATACAATTAAAATACTCACGTCTGTGTTTGACCAGTATATTCACTATACAACTAAACTTCTCACCCATCTGTTTGATCAGTACATCCACTAATACAATTAAACTACTCACCTTTGTGTTTAATCATTATATCCACTAATACAACGAAGTGGAGAGGGGGGAGGTCTATTCTTAATCATTACTGAAATAATAAGCTTTAAATCGCGGAATAAAGATGGGGGAGTAAAGATGGCTAGGAGTTGTGCTAACCACGCAATCCCTTATATGACTACAATACTGAAACAGATGAATTCTTCACATAATCTGCCCTGAAGAGCCATTATGAACTGAAGGGAACATTACCAAGGCTTAACTACTACACGATGTTTTGAACTAGACTCCAAGAGTTAACTAATTAGGCTCCTTGAATCAACAAACTCCATGAATATACTCCATTAATCGACTGTCCAAGACCTACTGGTTAGATAATTCTCAAAAACTGACTATAGTGTGTAGACGCAAGCCTGACTATAGTGTGTAGACGCAAGCCTGACTATAGTGTGTAGACGCAAGCCTGACTATCGTATGTAGACGCAAGCCTGACTATCGTGTGTAGACATAAGCCTGACTATCGTATGTAGACAAAAGCCTGACTATCGTTTGTAGACACAAGCCTGACTATAGTGTGTAGACACAAGTCTGACTATCGTTTGTAGACACAAGCCTGACTATAGTGTGTAGACGCAAGCCTGACTATCGTAGGTAGACAAAAGCCTGACTATCGTTTGTAGACACAAACCTGACTATCGTTTGTAGACACAAGCCTGACTATCGTTTGTAGACACAAGCCTGACTATAGTTTGTAGACACAAGCCTGACTATCGTATGTAGACGCAAGCCTGACTATCGTATGTAGACAAAAGCCTGACTATCGTTTGTAGACACAAGCCTGACTATCGTATGTAGACAAAAGCCTGACTATCGTTTGTAGACACAAGCCTGAATATAGTGTGTATACATTCTTCAAAAATACATTACGAGACGGAAGACGTAAGTGGAGCATTCCCTATGAAAACAAGACAATATGCAAACTGCATAGAGGGATGCGAAAAATGGGGTGGGGGTGTGAGAGATCATGAGGTTGAGATCATCTAAATCTCCAGCTCAACTTTTAACAGCAATAATATGGATAATATGTATGTGAATGTCTTATTTAATTTAAATGAATCTATTTCTTGGCTAAGCAAGATCTTTATGGTATTTCAAATCAAATAAGAAAGTAAATACAAAGGAAAACGTAAATGTATAACAAGTTGATATATTAGATATCACAATTCATTTTCAATGTTGAATCAAAATGTCACTATAGAATAATCTTATGCTAATGCTGATATTCAAAAGAGATATCCATTGGTCATCATCGGAGATTTAATCTAGGTCCCTCAGGTGAACATTCGATCTATTTACCACGCGACCATCCGTCCGCTCATCTTATAAATATGCCCCAACCATTTTATCAAACTAGCCTTGAGCCACCAATTATTAAAATCGAACAGTGTTTAAAACATAACTTAAAGACTGTGGTCCGCTATTGATCAATTCAGGACCTACATTATTGAACCACTGTGGTCCGCTATTGATCAATTCAGGACCTACATTATTGAACCACTGTGGTCCGCTATTGATCAATTCAGGACCTACATTATTGAACCACTGTGGTCCGCTATTGATCAATTCAGGCCCTACATTATTGAACCACTGTGGCCCGCTATTGATTAATTCAGGACCTACATTATTGAACCACCGTGGCCCGCTATTCAAAAAGTGTCAGCTGTTTTCTAGACATTACATGCAGAGCAAGTTATCATTGAGATATGTCCCAGTAAAATTTTAAAAGAAGGCACAACACAGAACATAATAGTGAACACTTTATTGTGTACATCATCGAAGCAGATTGCCATAAAAAAAAGTATTTTATAAATGTAATATTTAAGAAAGATAAATATATAATAAGGAGATCTATAAGTAATAAATCATGTTATTATATGATAAGCAGTGCATACTTTGAATTTAAAAATATATTTAACAAAATAAACCAACAGGTCTGACGTAAAACTTCATTACAAGTCACTTCATCTCTTTCTTTTTCTCTTTCTCTCTCTGTGTCTCTCTTTCTCTTTCTATCTCTCTTTAATCTTATAACAAAACGTGAACATGCTATAGACAATTAGTCAAAGCATACTTATGTATTTAAAACACGATTACGTATCGAATACAGACATTTTCACGATGCTTTTAAAATTGTTTACAATTAGCATCGTTCAAAGAAAATCAGGAAAATATTTAAAATAAAAATATAAATAACATTAAGTAGATTTGACAATTACGGCAAATACATTTAGATCATTAGGCTCCAAGTTTAATACGCTTTCAATTGTAAGAACAATAAAAAAACAATGTTTACTTTTCATTAGACGTTGAATTATCTAGTTGCCTTTACAAAGATGTTCATCGTGATATTTTTAGATATCTTAAACTGTACAGTGTACATGTTATGGCAATTTAGGAATTAATGACAATATTTCTATTTGAGTACTGTCGGAGAAATAATATTATAATGTAACGTTAAATTTGGTTTGGTCACTATCAATTTGATAACTCTTTAAATTTGGTTTGGTCACTATCAATTTGATAACTCTTTAAATTTGGTTTGGTCACTATCAATTTGATAACTCTTTAAATGTGGTTTGGTCACTATCAATTTGATAACTCTTTAAATTTGGTTTGGTCACTATCAATTTGATAACTCTTTAAATTTGGTTTGGTCACTATCAATTTGATAACTCTTTAAATTTGGTTTGGTCACTATCAATTTGATAACTCTTTAAATTTGGTTTGGTCACTATCAATTTAAATTTGGTTTGGTCACTATCAATTTGATAACTCTGTGGGAGGAAAGATAAAGATGTCTTTACTGCAATAGTTTGTTTATAATATGGAGTAGAACTCAAAACACAAATATTGTTCAAGTTAGTAATGCCAATATATTGATAGGGCAGTTTGAAATAGCCGTAATATTAATTTAATAAAAGATAGTTCATTCTTAAATAATACTTTGCTTATAAAATGGTTGATCTATAAATGCATACTACAAATACAATTTTAAATTGATCAAATATCAGCTCAGATATAGATATATTAAAACTAACGTAGTTTAACAAATCATTAAATTTATAATGTATTCATTTATTCCAAAGAAGTCCTTGAAGGATGAGGAAGTTAATTTGTTCGTCCTATAAAACACAACATCTTCACCTATGCGGTACCACAATGTACCACCATAAAGGATACGTCGGTGAATTGAGACGCCGTGCCTCGAACCCATTACCTCCATTGGACAATCTACAATACTTATAGCGCTCACTTGTTTCTTTATTCAGAAACAAGCATTCATTAGCAAGTAATGACAACAAAAACATATATGTATATTAATGACGTCATTAGGGGGTGTGGTCCGCACCAGGTGACACCCACTTAGGGGTGACACCAAAATGAAGCTTATGTAAATGAATACTATTTAAAGGTGCTCGGATTATTTGTAAACGAGCTAAAAAAATGATGCATGTTATCACGTGGCTTCATGAAATCGGAGACTTAGTTAACAAAAGCAGAGAGTAGAACAAGTGGAGGATATCGTGTACAGGCTGCAAAGCGAATTTTGGCATTTCGTTGCCACAAGAAAGATGACACTTCATTGAATAAAGGAAACTTCATTGACATGTTTGAGATGACGCAGTGTTGAAAAAGCAGCTAAAGAAATGACATAGTTCACGTACAATCAAAGTATCCGTACAATCAAAGTATCCGTACAATCAAAGTATCCGTACAATCAAAGTATCCATACAATCAAAGTATCCATACAATCAAAGTATCCGTACAATCAAAGTATCCATACAATCAAAGTATCCATACAATCAAAGTATCCATACAATCAAAGTAGCCGTACAATCAAAGTATCCGTACAATCAAAGTATCCGTACAATCAAAGTATCCGTACAATCAAAGTATCCGTACAATCAAAGTATCCGTACAATCAAAGTATCCGTACAATCAAAGTATCCGTATCTTATCTATCACCTGAAAATCAAAATGTGTTTATAGACGTTCTGGCACATCGTGTGAAATATAAAGGCTGAGAAGTATTTTGGAAATATGTTCGACGTCACACCTGACATATCACACACATATTCTCTTATTAATAAATGTTACAAGAATGTTACTTACAGTACGTCATAGTACACTACAGTACATTATAGTACAGTACCGTACATCATAGTACAGTACAGTGCATTATATTACATCTATTTACATCAGCTAAAGGTAGTTAGGCAGTATCATAGATGACGTTACTGTAGGTGTGGTCGCTAAAGTCTCTGGGGATGGGTACATCCACAACAGCAGTCATGTTCATGTTATTGGAATAGTCCAAGTTAACAATCTCCACAGTCTCTGTCACCTCCTCTATGACGAAGTATTGAAATAAACTATAGACTTTTTTTAAACTTAATACATGAATTAAAACGTTTACGGTCTTTTATTTTCAGTGGTCTGGTAAATGTAAAAACGTTTATGGTCTTTTCTTTTCAGTGGTCTGGTAAATGTAAAAACGTTTATGGTCTTTTCTTTTTAGTGGTCTGGTAAATGTAAAACGTTTAGGGTCTTTTCTATTCAGTGGTCTGGTAAATGTAAAACGTTTATGGTATTTTCTTTTCAGTGGTCTGGTAAATGTAATACGTTTATGGTCTTTTCTTTTCAGTGGTCTGGTAAATGTAATACGTTTATGGTCTTTTCTTTTCAGTGGTCTGATAAAGGTAGTACTATTATGGTCTTTTCTTTTCAGTGGTCTTTTAATATTTACCTTAGTGCCGGACTATAAAAATAAAATGTTACAAAAAATATCCGTTCAAAGAAACTTATATAAAACTAAAAATAACATAACTGTGTAATATACTATAAAATAATGTTCGATGATAAAAGAATGCCTTCTATACCTATTCACAGCTTTACTATCACTGCTAAAATAAACTGTTTATGAACATTTTGCAGCATTTCAAAATGACACAATGTTCTTTGTTAGTAAACTTATTTTCTTCTTCTCGGAGACTGATTTGGTATTTTTTTTTTCTTCAACTCCACTATCGCTGACTGAAGTTCTTTGATCCCTAGTCTCAGCTCTGTAATCACCTTCGCGGAATTCTCATCCAACTGACGAATTTTCTCCTCAAATTCTTTCTCAAGTCGAAGCGTCAATCTTTGCACCGTCTCGTGATTAGCTAAGGATGTTGTATATTCTTGTTGGCTCAATTTCACCCTGTAATCAACTTCTAGATTAACCTCAGTTCTGTTGTGCTGATGTTGAAGGTCTCTTACTCTGTTATCATGCTGTTGTTGAAGTTCTCGTACTATGTTTTCGTGTTGATGTTCAATTTGTCTTACTTTGTTATCATGCTGTTGTTGAAGTTCTCGTACTATGTATTCGTGTTGATGTTCAATTTGTCTTACTTTGTTATCATGCTGTTGTTGAAGTTCTTTTAATATGTTTTCATGTTGATGTTCAATTTGTCCTACTTTGTTATCATGCTGTTATTGAAGTTCTTTTTCTTTGGTTTCATGCTGAAGTTGTATAAATTTTATTTGAAATTCGCGTTGATTGTTTAGTTCCGTTAATGTCTTTTCTAGATCTTGTATCTTCAACTTAAATTCAGTAGTTTCTTGTTGAAGTTTCTTATTTTTTCTAAATAAATAGAAATAATAATCATTTTATATCTAGATGATATAATAAAATAATACATACACACATATGATACTGTCACTTTATGCTAACCAGCAGGCCCTACGAGAGGGGGGTGCAGCCGGTGCACCGCACCGGGGCCCATGACATTTTAGGGGGCCCATCATGAGCAGTAGATATAAATTAAAGTAAATATATTGAAAATTTAAAAAATTTCATTTTTTTTTTAATTTATATTTTCCATCATTCACTTCATGGCATATCTGGTACCAGATGGTCAGATCGAGTTGAAAGCGTAAAACCGTTTGTAGCTCATCTTCCAGGGGTTAAGTTGGCCTTAAAAAACCTGCTAGAACTCAATATCACTTTTCAAAAATTAGGAACAAAATCACTGGAGCTCTGTTATGTCAGTTCTTTCACCTGCATCATAATGTCAGTCATATGGTACAGAATATTAAGTTCCCATTGATTTTTGTAACAAAACTATTCAAGCTAGTGGTGCAACGTTAGATGTAGAAGTTGCAAACATAGAAAGCTTGCTTTCACAACTAATGGCATTGCGAGAGAGTTGGAAAGTAATATGGACTGAATTTAAACTTGTTGCATCCAGTCTTCAGATAGAAATAAAATTGTTTCAGAACTATGCCAGGAAAAAAACACGTTTCCACGATGAGGGTGCACCTGATGGAAATTTAGATAAAATGAATAAATCAGATGAATCTATTGAGGAAGCACACTTTCGAAAGCATATATTTTATGTAATTTTGGATAATGTTATTGGAGGGCTTACAGTTCGTTTTAGTGCATCAGAACTGATTTCTGAAAACTTCAATTTTCTTTGGAATTATCAAAAAATTTCAGAAAAGGAATTAATTGCAAAGCAGCTAGACTAGCGGAGACATATTTTAATGACATAATCTCTAAAGACCTTAAACAGGAAATGAATCACATAACAATGGTTCACAATGCCAATTTTGGTGGAAAACAGTTAGGCGCATTGGAATTGCTAAATGCTTTATGCGAGTACAAATTAGAAAGCATATTTCCCAACTTGACAGTCAGTTTGAGAATATTCCTTACAACACCAGCCACAGTAGCATCTGCAGATCTGCAGAAAGAAGTTTCTGCAAACTTGAACTCATCAAAAATTATCTCAGGTCTACCATGGGTCAGGATCGCCTTAACAACCTAGCTAGGCTCAGTATTGAGTCTGAAATTGCAAAGAATATAGACTTTGAGACTGTAATTCGTAGTTTTGCCCAAAAAAAAGCACGCAAAGCGACCTTGTTTTAATAATATTTGTTTATATATTTTTTTTATTTTATTCTTTTCTGTGTATTTTTTTTGGTTTAATTTGGGTATATTTGTTTATGATATATTCTAGTAATTGAACAGCTGCATTTATCATTTAAAATAAAAACATGTAAACCTTTTTCAAGTTTCACTTAATATAATATGTAATAATTTTAATTATTTAAGTTTCAACTTCTTTACATACACGTTCTAAAATGATAAACTGTGAAAGCTGAGCTGCCAAAATTATTTTTGCTTTATATTGAAAAGAGGGGCCCCAAAAAAATCTTGCACCGGCACATTTTACTCCTCTCCAGGGCCCTGCTAACCAGTCAATGTCAGAAATAGGCAGCTATATCTGGTAATGTTCACATTGACTGGATACGACAGGGCTATATCGAAATGACGATGTAAACAGCATAGTATAACAAAGGCAACAAGTCAATTGTGAACGTTTTGAAGGTGAGAAAAAAATTAAAGCAAGATAAATTTATTGCAAACATGTTGACCACTGGGCGTGGCCGACTGAAATATTTCAAATGTTAAATCACTTTTCATTATAAATTGTGGGACATCTAGAAAAACATCAAAGCAAGATACATGTATTGCTATAAATTGTGGGACATCTAGAAAAACATCAAAGCAACATACATGTATTGCTATAAATTGTGGGACATCTAGAAAAACATCAAATACATGTATTGCTAAAAATTGTGGGACATCTAGAAAAACATCAAAGCAACATACATGTATTGCTATAAATTGTGGGACATCTAGAAAAACATCAAAGCAACATACATGTATTGCTATAAATTGTGGGACATCTAGAAAAACATCAAATACATGTATTGCTAAAAATTGTGGGACATCTAGAAAAACATCAAAGCAACATACATGTATTGCTATAAGTGTGGGACATCTAGAAAAACATCAAAGCAACATACATGTATTGCTATAAATTGTGGGACATCTAGAAAAACATCAAAGCAACATACATGTATTGCTATAAATTGTGGGACATCTAGAAAAACATCAAATACATGTATTGCTAAAAATTGTGGGACATCTAGAAAAACATCAAAGCAACATACATGTATTGCTATAAATTGTGGGACATCTAGAAAAACATCAAAGCAACATACATGTATTGCTATAAATTGTGGGACATCTAGAAAAACATCAAAGCAACATACATGTATTGCTATAAATTGTGGGACATCTAGAAAAACATCAAAGCAACATACATGTTTTGCTATAAATTGTGGGACATCTAGAAAAACATCAAAGCAACATACATGTATTGCTATAAAATGTGGGACATCTAGAAAAACATCAAAGCAACATACATGTATTGCTATAAATTGTGGGACATCTAGAAAAACATCAAAGCAACATACATGTATTGCTATAAATTGTGGGACATCTAGAAAAACATCAAAGCAAGATACATGTATTGCTATAAATTGTGGGACATCTAGAAAAACATCAAAGCAAGATACATGTATTGCTATAAATTGTGGGACATCTAGAAAAACATCAAAGCAAGATACATGTATTGCTATAAATTGTGGGACATCTAGAAAAACATCAAAGCAAGATACATGTATTGCTATAAATTGTGGGACATCTAGAAAAACATCAAAGCAACATACATGTATTGCTATAAATTGTGGGACATCTAGAAAAACATCAAAGCAACATACATGTATTGCTATAAATTGTGGGACATCTAGAAAAACATCAAAGCAACATACATGTATTGCAATAAATTGACCACTGGGTGTGACCGACTGATTTGAATAATTATAATTTTTTTGGAAATATCATATTTATGTGATATTTAGAAGCTATTTTAATTACTGGAAATGCAGTGGCTTCGAATACGACCGGGCGTGCTACGTATTTTTTTTTTCGAGACACGACCTACAAACTTTGATGACGTCAGTAAACAGAATGAATGAGAACTCTTATTTACTGCAGACGTTGATGACGTCTATGCTGTTAATAATCGGAGATATTTTTATATTTGGCTTTAATTTTTTTCGGGTCTGTCCAAGCCTAATAAAGTCATTTGCTGTAAATAATCGGAGATATTTTTATAATATATTTTTTAAATAAATACGGCTTTGAATTATATATTTTAGTTGTCAGGATGTATGTCTAAGACTAAGAGTAAAGATGTGCCCAAGCCTAATAAAGTCGGACGAATAAAAGATAAAAATTATGCGCTAAATTAGTATCTATCGTAGCCCCCCCCCCCCCTCAGAAAGCTAACACTCGTTAATTCGCTCCGTCTGTATTTGGTTCAATTCTCGGATATAAATGCTTCCCCACCCCCATCTTTTTTCGTTTCTTAATCTCATTATTTTTTAGTAAATTTGAAATATGTAGGCAACTCTGAATTTTTTAAAGTGTGACGCAAAAATGATGGTAAGGAAAAGTTAGGTAATATTTAGGACTAGCTATACCCTGCAAAGCCTTTGCAGGAAAGTATACTATTGTAAAGCCATTGCCGAACCTAGGATTTGGGGGCCTTACATTTTGACATTCGATACCATGACATGAGATTATGTACTTAATATTTAATGTCAAAAATAATTTCGGGGGCTCCCCTCAAGCCGGAGCCCTGCGGGACTTTCGATTTTGGACAACCCCCCCCTCCTTGTTACGCCTCTGTGTTCAGCTTTGAAACATATTTTCAAAATTTTTTTTTTTTTAAGTTATGAAATAGTTAAAAAAACTAAATTAGTTGTTGTTTCTTTTTCTTACAACATCCTAAAGGAAACATTATTTCAATTTTAAAAAATGTTAAAGAGATCTAATTAGTTACTTTTCACTAAAACAACTAAAAGGATACATTCTGAAAAAAAAAACACAATAAAAAAAGTTATGTTTCTGAGAGGAATCGAACCTGGATATAGTCAGCATTAAAGTGGGTCACGTCCAAACGCTTAACCATTGTGCCAGCAGGACACACATACAAATTTACAATTTTAATGTATAAGTAGACAAAATTGCTCGTTCCCGCGAAAAGAAAATAACTTTAAAACATAAGAGTTCATTCTGTTTACTGACGTCATCAAAGTTTGTAGGTCGTGTCTCGAAAAAAAATACGTAACACGTCCGGTCGTATTCGAAGCCAATGCGTACTGGAAATTTCAAATTTAACAATCTTGGATGGAATGTGTGACATGCTTTCGATTTTATTTTGGTGCGGAAAGAAAATCTGCATAGTTTATCCAAACATGTCTGAAAAGCCTTGGATCTATTTTACACTGACATGTATGAGGGTGAAATAAAAAAATTATAGCAAAGGAGACCATTATTGTGTTAAAGGTGCTTCAGCATCACTACCAACCGTCTAGATCACTTGGATCGGCCTTCTCCCACAACTGACTAGACTGGATGACAATGATACATCTAAGAGATATAGACAAAGGTACATTTGTAAGTCCTAGACAATGATACATCTAAGAGATATAGACAAAGGTACATTTGTAAGTCCTAGACAATGATACATCTAGGATATATAGACAAAGGTCCATTTGGGGGTTCTATGCAAAGGTTATTATAGGGGCCCTTGGCAAAATTACTCTTAAAGTATATTAAATATTTACCAGGGCCGCCTTTGGTTGCAATAATATGTTGTACACAACTTAGCGATTGGTAGGTAGGTTTGATACGAGTAAAAAAATATGATATTATTATCCTACTAATAAAGTGCTAATCTTAGCGTCCGTGAAGTGTGGGATTGTCTCTATAAATAAAACGCTATAAATAAAAATCCTCTATGACGTCATTTCGTGACGAACAAAATAACGGTGTTTTTATATAGTAGGATTTTAACCCTGATAAAACCGTGTTAATAGTTCCTATTAAAGAAGCAGTAATTATTTACTCACCCGATGATACCATTTTTATTAATTTAAATTTGTTCTATTTGTAAAAAAAAAGCGCGACAAGTTATCAGCCAATTGTAAATATTACATGGCTAACTATATGCTTCTGGTTTTTCTGCCGGTTTGCGTGTAGTTTTTAAACTTCAAGCAATCTTTAAAACAAAACTTCCTACTTTTTTAAAACTTGCAATGGACCAAAAATCCTTTAGATTGGAGGTGAGCAAAGACGTGGTGAGAAGGATTGATGAAAATTGATTGGTGGAAGAAAACGACAGTTGAAGATTGGTCAGCTGAAAAGCATAATGCCTGCAAACAAATTTGCAAACGATGATAAAAGAAAGGCTACCGATTATTGTCTTATTAAACATTTTATTGAGATAAAACCTTTCGTTATGAATGCAACGGGCAACTACTAGTATTATATTTTATTTTCGTAGCTCTCGAACAAATGTTGTACATTTTAATTCCCCATTGAGTACCAGATGAAAGAAGGGCACTGTTTGGGTATCTAGTCACTTTACAAATTTACTTGTTTAAGACAAAATTTACATGGGTTGTTTTCGTCTACACTATAGCCAGCTAAATAACACATTAATATAAAATAAGATAATGCCAATGAGTGTCGGATTCGGGTTTTTTATACAATAAAAATACTTTAAAGAGAATACCCAAAGCCAACTTATCGGAATTTATTGATCGAAACATGGAAATAATAAAATGGCTCATTCAGAACCGCACAAAATTTATTGTAGAGCTTTATGAGGCTTCAAAGATTATTTTTTTGAATAATATTTGTGGTTGAGGGATCGGTTCCGGTTATTGTTAAGACCTGATAAATATGAAGGGTGTGTGTGTAAAGTCCCTGTAAGGATGAGATGAAATCTCTTAGATACTATATACAATTAATGGTACGGTTTGTATAGTGCCCTTCTTTCATCCCCGCCATAGCTGATAGTGCAAAAGCCATGGCGGCACCACGGGAGATATAGCGGGGACTTTAGCCATAACCTGAAAAATCCATTGGTCCTCACCAGGGATCAAAACCAGGGACCCTCAGGTCGACAGTCAAGTGCTTTACCACACGACCACCCGTCTACCAAATATGAAGGGTAGATCGTTGTACTTAATATTATATGTATATTTGACTTTATGAAGGGTAGATCATTGTACTTGATAATATATGTATATATTGACTTTAGTTATGATAAATAAGCAGGAGACCCTGTCAAAATCTGGGGAGGGGAGGGGGGTTTAGATAATTGTTGCTAACTTAATTTTGTATCTTTTTATTTATTGGAAAGTTTAACTTTTTCGACAAGGTGTGGGGAGAGGATTAGTCCGTTAAGCGAGATACTGTAAAAGTAAAAGTTCTCTTAAGCCCCAAAGGGATCATCGGGGCAGACGAAGTGTAGAATTCATCTGTTTCAGTAACCTAGGCATATACAGAGATTGTGTGGTTAGCACAACTTCCAGCCGCCTTTACTTCCCCAACTTAAAGCCAGGTATCCATTTAAAGCTGGTTGGACTTGTGGACTTTCACCAGAACGTTACAAAGTCCCAAGGGTCTCACTGAGATTCGAACTCGGACCCTTCGGTCGACAGTCGAGCGCTGAAGGTACCTGGTTCGATCTCCGGTGAAGACCACCGAAAATTTTCAGGTCTTGGGACAAGTTCCCGATGTATCTCCCGTGGTGCCTCCGTGGCCTTCACACTCCCGGCTGTGATGGGGATGAAAGAAGGGGACTACAGAACCTAAAAATTGTCCCATTTGGGTGGGCGATATTTTTAAAGGATGGTCGTGCGGTAAAACGTTAGGCTGTCGACCTGAGGGTCCCTGGTTCGATCTTCTGTGAGGACCAAAGGATATTTTCAAGTCATGGCTTAAGTCCCCGCTATATCTCCCATGGTGCCTTCATGACCATTGCAATATCGGCAAGGGTGGGGATAAAAGAAGGGCACAGCAAAAGCCATCCCATTAGTGGTTTATAGGATCTAAGAGATTTCATCTCATTCTTACAGGGACATCACACACACACACACACACACACCACTCGACCACCCGAGATATTTTTGTGATTATATCTCTAATTGTCCATCCCCATTCCTGACTTAACTCTTTATCTTTATTCACTGGAAAGTTCTTCTTTAAATCACATGTTTTCCTATCTTGTTCTGTCGATGAAATATTCTATATTTAAGATAAAACAGAAATTGTGTCATTTAATTGAAAGAATTGCATTAACTCAAATTTATTTTTTACGTTTTAATGGATGGCAAGAACTTGCGAACACTAAAGATCCCGCAAATATCATATTGACACATAAATGTTACATTACAGTTTATCTATACCTATTAACATTATTTAAAAAATGTGACTACTTAAATAACCTGTCCAGACAATGGCTTAATATTTTAAAACTAAAGTTATTGAGGTAAGTAAATAATTGAAATGAAAACAAAAAAATTTCAATCTCTTAAGAAGACACAAAAATTAGCTACTTTTCAAACCTTACGCGCACATTTTTTTAAATCACTAATTAGTACTATTTAAGGTTCATACCATATATATATAAGATGTTCAAACTAAATGCTTGAAACAAAAACAGTATTTTACAAAACATATTATATTATACTACCAGGGTTGTTAACAATACTAAAAAAAAGTATTGGCAATACCAATACCAATACAATTTTAAAACCAGTATTGCAATACCAATACCAATACAATTTTAAAACCAGTATTGCAATAACAATACCAATATTAATTTATTATTGCCAATACCAATACCAATATTTGGGTCATTCAACGAATGAAATGCAAATACGTAATTCATTGCCCTATATCACTTACATCGATAAACGATAACAACATTTTTGGCTGATTTAGATGATGTATTTTAACCAAACTTTGTTCAATAGTTAACACGTGCTTCATCAGTTTCCCCCAAAGCATCCAAAAGTCTTTGACAACATAATAAACTACTATTAAATAAGTCGGCATACAAAAGCAACAAGATTTTTAATATGTATGATGTACACATATTGTGAATGAATGAATGAATGGATGGACGAATGAAGCAAATGACTGTCATAGAAAAGCAAATGATACATAAACAGTTCAACATCACACTATAGTTAAAGCAGTCAGACCGAGTCAGTGGATTGCATTACATCTGGAAAACTAACGATGAATTCCAGTGAGTTCATGATGGTAACGCCACCTAACTGGCAGTTACCACTTAGCCATGGCGAGTAACCATTTCCAAAATGCGCAGTGGCACCGGTCGGCGAACGAAGAGGGGAAAATACTCGTCCTCCTAATGAACCAGCCTTTCAACAGCAGCGCTTGAGGAAGTCTGTATTCAAGGTCATGTATTTTACGGATGTGTGTGGATATGCATCCAATGATGCAATACTGTCTGAAAGTGTCTGCCAAGTAATTATTAGTTTCTTGATTCACATCAGGTAAATCATTTCACGATGTCATCTGAAGCTGACAATACAGCGAAGTCTGACTGATTATCTGTACAAGCAGCCGACGTTCGCTTTCTGATCGGTGTAGCAACCAATAGTGATTGTGAAACGCGTCTCAGTACTTCAATAAGATGC
>JAGDYQ010000072.1:4634966-4659691 GCA_021962125.1 Bulinus truncatus | reverse complement strand
GAGTCAATGTTATAGAGGTAGATTTAATCAATGTTATAGAGGTAGATTGAGTCAATTTTATAGAGGTAAATTAAGTCAATGTTGTTGAGGTAGATTGAGTCAATGCTGTTGATATAGATTGAGTCAATGTTGTTAGGTAGATTAAGTCAATGTTGTTAGGTGGATTGAGTCAATGTTGTTGAGATAGATTGAGTCAATGTTGTTGAGGTAGATTGAGTCAACGTTGTTGATATAGATTGAGTCAATGTTGTTAGGTAGATTGAGTCAATGTTGTTGAGGTAGATTGAGTCAATGTTGTTGATATAGATTGAGTCAATGTTGTTAGGTAGATTGAGTCAATGTTGTTAGGTAGATTAAGTCAATGTTATTAGGTAGATTAAGTCAATGCTGTTGAGGTAGAATGAGTCAGTGTTATAGAGGTAGATTAAGTCAATGTTGTTGATATAGATTGAGTCAATGTTTTTGAGGTAGATTGACTCAGTGGTGTTGAACAATGAAAATGACGAAATATTTACAAAAATCTCAACTGAACTATCACCTTCTGGCGACATATTGACTAATCAAGTCAAGTTGACACATTAAATTGTTGAAAGGGTGGGGGCTTCTTTATGTACTCAGTACACTTAGAAGTACTATGATAATTGATTTCTTTTTATTGAAGAACTCAAATTTTTTGTAATGGCAAGGTCACAGAAGAGTTTTTGTCAGAAAAATAGTAATAACCTATTCGTTAATTAACAAAAATATTATCGTTTTAAAGTTTAAGTTTAATAGGAAAACATTTATAAGCGAATGTCATGTACTGGCCTACGTTTTATTATCAAAAGAACTCCACATTGTATTTGTACCAGCCTGGTACACAATCTTTGTATTATCCTGGCTTATTTTCTTCGTAACATCTCGGTCTACATTCTATGTATTATCTTGGCCCACATTCTTTTTATCACCCGATCCCAACTTATAGGACCAGTTGGACCCACATTTTGTGTACCTCCTAGCCAACAGTTTATGCACAAGTTTTGCCCACATGTTGTGTACCTTCATAGCATGAAGTCCCACCAGTTTTGCGCACATTTTTCGCTGACCATCCTAGCCTAAAGTCTTTGTACCATACTGGCCCTCGTCATTTCTATTATCGTGGTCCACATTTTTTTGTATCTTCCTGGCCCAAATTCTCTGTTCCAGCCAGACCCACATTCTATGCAATAGTCTGGCTCAGTTCTTGACAGCACTTAGTCACCAGTTGTTATAAATTGACTTTAAGCTGTATTTATATCTATAGACATATACATTGTGATCTTACAATCACAATTAGATCAATGAATATATCCAGATTTTTTTTGATAATTTTTTATCTTATTATTTCGTTCTTATTGAACTGCTCTTGACCTCATTGAAATCTTTTATCGACACTTGAATAAAACGGAAAGAGACTTGAATGACATCAGGTTACGACCAAACATTAAGATGATAATATTTTTAAACGTGATTGTATTTTGAATGTACAATTTTTTTTTTCATTTTATGTTTACTGACAATTTGTTGAAAGATAATTTATCTATTGATTTTTTTTTTTTTTTTTTAAACTTAATTTACTTGACCTATTAATTTATTCAGTTTATGTTTCATTTATTTCTGAAATGACCGCGCCTGACATGATTTCAACGTATAAAAGAACAAAGCAGACTAACCGTGACCCATTCATCACAGAGACAAAATAAATATATGTTATGACGCCATCAAAACATAAGAGAAAACGAGTGAGTCAGTTACCGAGAAATGATGGGAGTGGTAGAGGGAAACACAACGGAAATGAAATCACTAAAAGATTCAATTTTTATTTTCCGAAATATAGAACTTTCTCTTTCTTTGATTTATAACAATAGGAAACAATGAATTGACTTTACATCAAGGAAACCTGGCTGAAAACTGTCTGTTGCTAGTTTATGTTTTGTCAGAAAAATAACCTTTAAGTAAACAGGAGATAAGCTACTGTTATTTTTTTTTTAGGAAAAGTGTTTAATATCCTAGAGTATTGGATAATATCTATCATTCAAGTTTAAATTAAAAAAAAATATAACGATGGGGTTTTCATCTCTACTTGACCAGTGAAAATAGCCAAAAGGCAAGTATCCATACTTAGCTCATCACGACATCCTCACTTCAGACTTAGAAATGTCCGGGTTAAGATGACCACGTTATAATGATGCCATAAATGTCGCCTGTAAAGTATAATGTTGTTTTAAGCTATAGGGTTATGTGAAAAGTATGCCTCATAATAAACTAGACACTTTAAATTAATATACTTCCTTAAGTTCAGCATTTTGAATAGCTCCTTGACAAACTAAATAGGGGAAACGGAAATGAATCAGTTTATCCAACAACATGACTCACTCACTTTACGCTCCATCCTTTGTCCAGCCAGAGTGAAAGAAATTCCGAGTTGGACTTTTTCTTGCGGAACTCCGCCCACTTTTGATAATAATAATTTGTATCTAATTTTTTGTATACAAAGCACAGCCTTGGAACGCATAACATTCGACAGCACAACAATTGTCAGCACAACATTCGACAGCACAACACCAGACAGCACAACATTTGAAAGTACAACAATTGTTAGCACAACATTCGGCAGCACAAATTTCGACAGCACAACATTCGAAAGTACAACAATTGTTAGCACAACATTCGGCAGCACAAATTTCGACAGCACAACATTCGAAAGTACAACAATTGTTAGCACAACATTCGGCAGCACAAATTTCGACAGCACAACATTCGCTTGCATGCACAGAACGCAGAAGTTTTGATCACCTATCTATTGTTATGTTGTGCACTTGGATTTTTATTTCCTTTCAAAGCTGCGCACATAGCATAAGGAAAATTAGTAGTAAGCTGAGATTTGTCAAAACGTAGTAAACTGAGATTTGTCAAAACGTAGTAAACTGAGATTTGTTAAAACGTAGTAAGTTGAGACTTGTCAAAACGTAGTAAGCTGAGATTTGTCAAAGCGTAGTAAACTGAGATTTGTCAAAACGTAGTAAGCTGAGACTTGTCAAAACGTAGTAAGCTGAGATTTATCAAAACGTAGTAAGCTGAGATTTGTCAAAACGTAGTAAGCTGAGACTTGTCAAAACGTAGTAAGCTGAGATTTGTCAAAACGTAGTAAGCTGAGATGTGTCAAAACATAGTAAGCGGAGATTTGTCAAAACGTAGTAAGCTGAGTCTTGTCAAAATGTAGTAAACTGATTCTTGTCAAAACGTAGTAAACTGAGATTTGTCAAAACGTAGTAAGCTGAAATTGCCAAACAGGTAGTAAGATGAGACTTGTCAAAACGTAGTAAGTAGAGACTTGTCAAAACGTAGTATGCTGAGATTTGTCCAAACGTAGTAAGCTGAGTCTTGTCAAAATGTAGCAAACTGAGATTTGTCAAAACGTAGTAAGTTGAGACTTGTCAAAACGTAGTAAGCTGATTTTGCCAAACAAGTAGTAAACTGAGATTTTGTCAAAACGTAGTAAGCTGAGATTTGTCAAAACGTAGTAAGCTGAGACTTGTCAAAACGTAGTAAGCTGAGATTTGTCAAAACGTAGTAAGCTGAGATGTGTCAAAACATAGTAAGCTGAGATTTGTCAAAACGTAGTAAGCTGAGTCTTGTCAAAATGTAGTGAACTGATTCTTGTCAAAACGTAGTAAACTGAGATTGGTCAAAACGTAGTAAGTTGAGACTTGTCAAAACGTAGTAAACTGAGATTTGTCAAAACGTAGTAAGCTGAAATTGCCAAACAGGTAGTAAGATGAGACTTGTCAAAACGTAGTAAGTTGAGACTTGTCAAAACGTAGTAAGCTGAGATTTGTCAAAACGTAGTAAGCTAAGATTTGTCAAAACATAGTAAGCTGAAACTTGTCAAAACGTAGTAATCTGAGATTTGTCAAAATGTAGTACGCTGAGTCTTGTCAAAATGTAGTAAACTGAGATTTGTCAAAACGTAGTAGGTTGAGACTTGTCAAAACGTAGTAAGCTGATTTTGCCAAACAAGTAGTAAACTGAGAGTTGTCAAAACGTAGTAAGTTGAGACTTGTCAAAACGTAGTAAGTTGTGACTTGTCAAAACGTAGTAAGCTGATTTTGCCAAACAAGTAGTAAACTGAGAGTTGTCAAAACGTAGTAAGTTGAGACTTGTCAAAACCTAGTAAGTTGAGACGTGTCAAAACGTAGTAAACTGAGAGTTGTCAAAACGTAGTAAGTTGAGACTTGTCAAAACGTAATAAGTTGAGATTTGTCAAAACGTAGTAAGTTGAGACTTGTCAAAACGTAGTAAGTTGAGATTTGTCAAAACGTAGTAAGTTGAGACTTGTCAAAACGTAGTAAACTGAGACTTGTCAAAACGTAGTAAGCTGAGACTTGTCCAAACGTAGTAAGCTGAATTTACCAAACAAGTAGTAAGCTGAGACTTGTCAAAACGTAGTAAGCCGAATTAGCAAAACAAGTAGTAAGCTGAGACTTGTCAAAACGTAGTAAGCTGAATTTGCCAAACAAGTAGTAAGCTGAGATTAGTCAAAACGTAGTAAGCTGAGATTTGTCAAAACGTAGTAAGCTGAGATTTGTCAAAACGTAGTAAGCTGAGATTTGTCAAAACGTAGTAATCTGAGACTTGTCAAAACGTAGTAAGCTGAGATTTGTCAAAACGCAGTAAGCTGAAATTGCCAAATAAGTGGTAAACTGAGATTTGTCAAACTAGTAGGCCAGCTATGTAACACAACATAATCCATGGCATATTTACTTTAACATGTAATATTCTTTAAAGCTCTATTTGTCTTGGTGTAACATTTTTGTTTGTAAATTGTTTTTTTCCCCATACATCAGCGATAAGATATAAAAAAAATAGTTAATTGAAGTGAAATTAATAAATAAACAAAATTTGCAAGCACCCCCCGATAGAGTTTTATTAAAAATGACATTTAAATTGTTTCAATTATACAATTTTAGAACCGGTAGAGTTTTATTAAAAAAACATTTTTCAATTGTTTCAATTGTACAGTTTTAGAACCGGTAGAGTTTTATTAAAAATGACATTTAAATTGTTTCAATTATACAGTTTTAGACCCGGTAGAGTTTTATTAAAAAATGACATATTTAAATTGTTTCAATTATACAGTTTTAGAACCGGTAGAGTTTTATTAAAAATGACATATTTAAATTGTTTCATTTATACAGTTTTAGAAACCAATACCGAAACATATTACCTTATTGCCCATTCCGTTTTCACAATGAACCAATGCATGGGTCTCATTAATCAACTTGGATCTAAATAAGACATAATGCACTGTATGAAAGTCTGGCCTCGAACTGGTTTTTTTATTAATCTAAAATATTAATAACTTAAAATAAAAAGCAACAAACAGCAGTTTCCAAGCCAACAGTTTCCAAACAACCAGCAGTTTCCAAACAAACAGTTTCCAAACAATCAGCAGTTTCCAAACAACCAGCAGTTTCCAAACAACCAGTTTCCAAACAACCAGCAGTTTCCAAACAACCAGCAGTTTTCAAACAACCAGCGGTTTCCAAACAACCAGTTTCCAAACAACCAGCAGTTTCCAAACAACCAGCAGTTTCCAAACAACCAGTTTCCAAAAAACCAGCAGTTTCCAAACAACCAGCAGTTTTCAAACAACCAGCGGTTTCCAAACAACCAGTTTCCAAACAACCAGCAGTTTCCAAACAACCAGTAGTTTTCAAACAACCAGCGGTTTCCAAACAACCAGTTTCCAAACAACCAGCAGTTTCCAAACAACCAGCAGTTTCCAAACAACCAGTTTCCAAAAAACCAGCAGTTTCCAAACAACCAGCAGTTTTCAAACAACCAGCGGTTTCCAAACAACCAGTTTCCAAACAACCAGCAGTTTCCAAACAAACAGTTTCCAAACAAACAGCAGTTTCCAGTGAGAGCAAATCATAGAAGAGAACTATAAACTTGAGTGAAGAATAAAGTCGTAGGGACAAAGTTATGTTTCTGTTGCTCGGGTTTATCAATTGTTTGGCTAGAAATGTCCAGCAGTTTCTACTTCTACTATGTTGTGTTTGTATATTGTCAACTATATTGTGTTTCTATATTGTCCACTATATTGTGTTTCTATATTGTCCACTATATTTTGTTTCTATATTGTATTTCTATTTGATACGACATATCGTTTCTATGCATGTCGTTAGAGTCAATGAATGTAATGTACATCTTGTAGCTACAACGTAATCTCTTCATCTATTCAAGGAACTCGACCACAAGTTGATCTCCGGCCATCCACACACTGTTGATGGTAGACACTTAAGTCAACAATTGGACTATAGACAACTTGAAGATGTGAAGTGTGGAGGTGTGTGTGTGTGTATGTCAGTGTTTATTCGGTTTGAGAGTATAAGCTCTTAATGTGTGTGAGTGCTTATTATTCTGTGAATGTGAGAAATAAATTACGTGTGCTAGTGTACAGTTATGTGCGTGTGTGTGAGAGAGACAGTGTGTGAATTTAACTTTGAAAAATACTTTTTTTTAAAGAAATCTAGTTTTGTTTTGACTGGATGACTTAATAGTATCTTTATTATGTGAATTAAGTCCATGGTGTTTGTTGACTTATGTGATGCTGAATACATCTGACAATTACAACATTAAAACGATTGTGTAGGCTCTAAAATGTACAATACAAGATTATCTTTTATTATTATCTGTTCACTGATACGAAATATTGGTAAGTTTATTATTATCTGTTCACTGATACGAAATATTGGTAAGTTTATTATTATCTGTTCACTGATACGAAATATTGGTAAGTTTATTATTATCTGTTCACTGATACGAAATATTGGTAAGTTTATTATTATCTGTTCACTGATACGAAATATTGGTAAGTTTATTATTATCTATTCATTCATACAAAATATGTGTAAGTGTAATATTATATATTTTTTAATTTACAAAAAGCTGACATCAAAAATTCTAACAAAAATTTTAAATCCTAGTTTGCTATTTGATATATTTTAGACAGACACGAGATAATTTAGATAATATCTACATTAGTTGAAACTTTCTCTCTTTCTGTATATATGGGAGACATGTGGTCATTAAGTTTTGACCAATAGCTAGAGTGAAGCGGAGAATATATATTGGGGCAGCATAACATTAAACCAATAAGTCTTATGAGGACAATGTGAAGATAAACAATATGTCGTATGTGATTATGCCTGAGATGACCAATATGTCATATGTGATCATGTCTGAGATGACCAATATGTCTTATAAAGACATAGTGAAGATAACCAATAGGTCGTATGTGATCATGTCTGAGATGACCAATATGTCTTTTGAAGACATAGTGAAGATGACAATATGTCATATGTGATCATGTCTGAGATGACCAATATGTCATATGTGATCATGTCTGAGATGACCAATATGTCATATGTGATCATGTCTGAGATGACCAATATGTCATATGTGATCATGTCTAAGATGACCAATATGTCATATGTGATCATGTCTGAAATGACCAATATATCTTATGGAGACATTTTGAAGATGACCAATATGTCGTATGTGATCATGTCTGAGATGACCTATCTATCTTATGGAGACATAGTGAAGATGACCAATATGTCGTACGTATCATATCTCAGATGACCTGTATATCTTATGGAGACATAGTGAAGATGACCAATACGTCATATGCGATCATGTCTGAGATGACCTATATATCTTATGGAGACATAGAGAAGATGACCAATATGTCGTATGTAATCATGTCTGAGATGACCTATATATCTAATGGAGACATAGTGAAGATGATATGTCGTATGTGATCATGCCTGATATGACCAATATGTCATATGTGAAAGTGTCTGAGATAACCAACATGTCGTATATGATTATGCCTGAGATGACCAATATGTCATATGTGATCGTGTATGAGACGACCAATATGTCGTATGCGATCATGTCTGAGATGACCAATATGTCGTATGTGATCATGCCTGAGATGACCAATATGTCGTATGTGATCATGCCTGAGATGACCAATATGTCATATGTGATCGTGTCTGAGATGACCAATATGTAATGTGTGATCGTGTTTAAGATGACCAATATGTCGTATGTGATCGTGTCTGAGACGACCAATATGTCGTATGCGATCATTCTGAGATGACAAATATGTCGTACGTGATCATGCCTGAGATGACCAATATGTCATATTTCATCGTGTCTGAGATGACAAATATGTCATATGTGATGATGCGTGAGATGATCAATATGTCGTAGTGATCGTGTCTGAGATGACCAATATGTCGTATGTGATCATGCCTGAGATGTACAATATGTCATAAGTGATCATGTCTGAGATGACCAATATGTCTTATGAAGACATAGTGAAGATGACCAATATGTCGTATGTGATATGTGTGAGATGACCAATAGGTCTTATGTGATCATTTCTGAGATGACCAATATGTCTTATGAAGACATAGTGAATATGACCAATATGTAATATGCGATCATGTCTGAGATGACAAATATATCTTATGGAGACATAGTGAAGATGACCAATATGTCATATGCGATCATGTCTGAGATGACAAATATATCTTATGGAGACAGTGAAGATGATATGTCGTATGCGATCATGTCTGAGATGATCAATATGTCTTATGAAGACATACAGGAGATGACCAATATGTCGTATATGATCATGCCTGAGATGACCAATATCTCATTTGTGATCAGGTCTAAGATGAGTAATATATCTTATGGAGACATAGTGAAGATGACCAATATGTCATATGTGATCATGGCTGAGATGACCAATATGTCATATGTCATCGTGTCTGAGATGAACAATATGTCATAAGTGATCGTGTCTGAGATGAGAAATATGTCATATGTGAGGATGTCTGAGATGATCAATATGTCGTTTGTGATCGTCTCTGAGATGACCAATATGTTGTATGCGTTCATGTCTGAGATGACCAATATGTCGTATGCGTTCATTCAGAGATGACCAATTTGTCATATATGATCGTGTCTGAGATGACAAATATGTCATATGTGATCATGTCTGAGATGATCAATATTTCGTATGTGATCGTGTCTGAGACGACCAATATGTCATATGCGTTCAAGTCAGAGATGACCGATATGTCGTATGTGATCATGCCTGAGATGACCAATATGACATATGTGATCATGCCTGAGATGACCAATATGTCGTATGTGATCATGCCTGAGATGACCAATATGTCATATATGATCATGCCTGAGATGACCAATATGTCATATGTGATCAAGCCTGAGATGACCAATATGCCTTATAGAGACATGCAGGAGATGGCCATCAAGTCTAAGTTTTAAAAAGGTGTGATTCAAATTTGATCAAATCGGTCTAAATATGTAATAGAGGTCTTTAGATCCGTACTTCTTAAGGACAGGACAGATAATATTTTCCGGTTTGTTTATATGGATGTGAAACCATTTAGTGTAAGCATCAAGGGTGGACACAAATTATATCTTCATATCAGAAAAATAAAAAAAATGTTTTGAAAAACTGATTTATTGAGATATTCTTTCTAGAGCATGTGCCACCATTACGTCGTAATGGGGGGGGGGAGGTGTTTGCAAATTTTGTTTATGTATGAATTTCACTTCACTTTTTTTTATCTATCACTTTCAATGTCTGAATCTATAATTGGTTCTAAGATTTTCATCATCTTGTTGTTTTTTTTTAAAATAAATTAACACTTAAGTTTATTCGATATTTTCAATTAGCGCGTCTATCGAAAATAGACCTTTCATCATTAAATTATCTAAAGCACACCAGCTATAATCATCACACCAGCTATAGTGATCACACCAACTATTATCATCACACCGACTATTATAATCACACACAATTTGATCGTCACACCAACTATTATTATCACACACACTGTGATCGTCACACCAACTATTATTATCACACACAATGTGTTCGTCACACCAAATTTTATTATCACACACAATGTGTTCGTCACACCAAATATTACTATCACACACAGTGTGACCGTCACACCGACTGTTATCATAACATCGAATATTATCATCACACCAACTATTATCATCAAACATGATCATCACAAAATCTATCATCATTAACTGAGTACAATAATAAAAAGAATGGGTTATCGTGCGGTGCAGACCATTCTATTGGCAACCGGAGGCTCAGTGAAGCTCAGTGAGGACCTTGGAATTTTCAGATCTTAGTGAAAGTCCCCAAGTCCACTTAGCTTAAAGGATACCTGACTTTACGTTGGGGGTATATGTAGATGGACGCTGTGTTAGCCACACAATATTTCACAATCCCTCAATATTCTACAGAAACCGATGAATTCTACACTTTGTCTGCCCTGATTAGTCCTTATGGGCTTAAGGGAACTTTACTTTTATAATCATCAAAGAAACCTAACTCGTCATTACACAATCTCCCATAATACTACTTATTCTTACACACACACACAAACATACACACACATAAAATTATCAACTTATTTTTGATAGGGCAATGATTAATTAAATAAATTCAAATATTTTCTCTATTTGGCTAATAATGTACTTGATGCCCAGAGAACATTTCAATTCAACAAGTCAGCAGAAAGGAATACTTTTGTCTGTTGCTTTTTTAAGAAATCAAATGCAGGTTTTATTATTTAAGAGTGTTGCAAAAGGAAATGAGTGTGTTAATTATGTTACAAATGTTTTCAATATATGATTTCAGAAACTAACATGATAGAAAGTTTCATAATGAACATTACAAGTTCAGATAGATCCAACAAAACAACAGTAGATTTAACAACCAACACAAATGAAAATATCTACATTGAACAGAAGGACTCGATGACGTTAAGGTGTACAGCCACTGGTGACTCGATATACGTCAGTATCATGAAAGATGAAAAAGAAATAAAGAGAGACTTTCTAAAAGATGGAACGAGAAAAGGAAATGTCTCAGTGGAATATAGAAATGACAATATCAACTGTCAAGATGCTGGGAGATACAAATGTAGGTTTGCAAATAAACATGGAATACAAGAAATTACACAGACTATTATCGTTAAATGTAAGTAGAAATAAAACTTAACAGATTATACGAAATCTTTATTATTAAGATATAGTAGATAGAAAAATCGTATTATAACTATCCCAATTGCTTAGTTCGCAAGTAAATTAATTTCCTAAATCGACTCGCTTTATCTCTGGACGCAGTGTAATCGATTATATTATTTAATTAACACATTAATAGCAAATAGAATCTTTTTTTGTAATTTACTGAACGTTGAAATAAACAACTATTATTTAATTTCATCTTACATACAAAAAATGATATGTAAGTTTTTTTTTACTTGTAATTAAAATAGATATAAAATAGTGCTTTTCTCAAAATAGATGTAAAATAGTCTTTTCTCAAAATAGATATAAAATAGTCTTTTCTCAAAAAAGATATAAAATAGTCTTTTCTCAAAATAGATATAAAATAGTCTTTTCTCAAAATAGATATAAAATAGTCTTTTCTCAAAATAGATATAAAATAGTCTTTTCTCAAAATAGATATAAAATAGTCTTTTATCAAAATAGAGATAAAATAGTCTTTTATCAAAATAGAGATAAAATAGTCTTTATCAAAATAGAGATAAAATAGTCTTTTATCAAAATAGATATAAAATAGTCTTTTCTCAAAATAGAGATCAAATAGTCTTTTATCAAAATAGAGATAAAATAGTCTTTTATCAAAATGAAAACATTTATTGCTAGACACTGAACAAGATAACACGTTCTCTCAACACGTTTAAAATAACAATATTATTTATAGAATTTGAAATACTTGAATTTCAAAGTCCTACTGAACCCAAATCAATAGATCTGTAATTTATTCCACATTCGCTGTGAGATGAGCGCTAGTTGATAAACTGAACGTCAATAGAAAGTGGTCAAAAATGTTATACCTCTTAAAAAAATCCTTTAATTTTAATCTAATAATTTTTATCACCTACTTTTTAAAGTATGTTTTTTTCTGAATAGAATATGTACTATTAATTAACAAAATGGTCTCAAAAAACTATTATATATGATTCAAACATATCAAACAATATGATCTCAGTCAATGTTTTATTTCAAGATATATTGTACTGTTATATTTCTAGTCATATATATAGAATTAACCTATTGACCTTTTCTTCATATATTACAGGCCCAGTACAACCCTCCAGATTTAGATCCAACAATGTTAACATAATGAGAGGTGGCAGTAATTTCACGTTTATTTGTGGCAGACATAAAGACGTGAACCCTGCTGTACCATATGTTGTGTCCATTAGATCCATGAACGGGAAAACCCTGAGTTCTACCAGCGACAAGTCAACAACCAACTTCACGTTCTCTTATGTGACATGTGAAGACATGGGAACTTATTGGTGTGAGACAAAAACACAAACTGACAGCAAGTCATCTGAAACTGACTTAATAGTTCATTACTGTAAGTTGTATTTAGTTTACTCAAATTTTATTGTACATAAACAATTAGAAAGATAAATAGAACTGTAGTTAGACAGATATTAATATTGATAATTAAATAGATAGATAGACAGAGAGAAAGATATATAAATTGATAATAGAAAGACAGATATAACAGTAAATAACTAGATTTTTGTAAAAGACATGTACCAGATAGAAAAAATAGAAAGATAGAATGATAGATTAGAGAGATAAATAAACCAAGTGATAGAGATAATATTGATAATTAAATAGATAGATAGATAGACAGAGAGAAAGATAGATAGATAGGTAAGAGAAAGACAGATAGAACAGTACATAACTAGATTATTGTAAAAGGCGTGTACCAAATAGAAAAAATATAAATATAAAATGATAGATTAGTGAGATACCGGTAAATAAACCGAGTGAAAGAGATTGCAACTAATTATTTCTTCTAATGTCAATGTTCAAGGTCCCCCTCTACTTGTACACACTGAGGAAACTGTTGAAGTTGACATCGGGAATTCCCTGTATTTCACTGTCAACGCCACAATGTCCGAGAGGATGTATACAGTGACAGTCATATATCAGACACACAGCCAGACTAACAATAAATGTGGAGATAAACTTTGTGTTGATAAGTTTACCATCAACAAGTGGATGCAACAAATCAATATCACCATCAAGAACATAACTCAACAAGACTTTGGTAACAAGACGGTCAAACTTTGTTCAGAAACGGATGAAAAAAATTATTGCAGTGACTTTTATTTAAACATTGTTTCCACACGTGAGTGGTTTTACCAATATCAAATTTGTTTTGTGAGAAGAGAATACCCTCTTCGAAGTCTGTTTAAAATTTTAAAAGAAATTTTATTTGGAATCCAAATCAGCTGTAGTGAATAGACGTGTATCTGTAACCCTTTCATTTGCTGGGTTGTCACTGAAGGTATATGTGTCTCTAGACCTCTCAGTGTCTGGGTTGTGACTGAAGGTATGTGTGTCTCTAGACCTCTCAGTGTCTGGGTTGTGACTGAAGGTATATGTGTCTCTAGCCCTCTCTGTGTGTGGGTTGTGACTGAAGGTATGTGTGTCTCTAGTCCTCTCAGTGGCTGGGTTGTGACTGAAGGTATGTGTGTCTCTAGTCCTCTCAGTGGCTGGGTTGTGACTGAAGGTATGTGTGTCTCTAGTCCTCTCAGTGGCTGGGTTGTGACTGAAGGTATATGTGTCTCTAGTCCTCTCAGTGTCTGGGTTGTGACTGAAGGTATGTGTGTCTCTAGTCCTCTCAGTGTGTGGGTTGTGACTGAAGGTATGTGTGTCTCTAGTCCTCTCAGTGTCTGGGTTGTGACTGAAGGTATGTGTGTCTCTAGTCCTCTCAGTGGCTGGGTTGTGACTGAAGGTATGTGTGTCTCTAGTCCTCTCAGTGGCTGGGTTGTGACTGAAGGTATGTGTGTCTCTAGTCCTCTCAGTGGCTGGGTTGTGACTGAAGGTATATGTGTCTCTAGTCCTCTCAGTGTCTGGGTTGTGACTGAAGGTATGTGTGTCTCTAGTCCTCTCGGTGTGTGGGTTGTGACTGAAGGTATGTGTGTCTCTAGTCCTCTCAGTGTCTGGGTTGTGACTGAAGGTATGTGTGTCTCTAGTCCTCTCAGTGTCTGGGTTGTGACTGAAGGTATGTGTGTCTCTAGTCCTCTCAGTGGCTGGGTTGTGACTGAAGGTATGTGTGTCTCTAGTCCTCTCAGTGGCTGGGTTGTGACTGAAGGTATGTGTGTCTCTAGCCCTCTCAGTGATGGGTTGTGACTGAAGGTATGTATGTCTCTAGACCTCTCAGTGTCTGGGTTGTGACTGAAGGTATGTGTGTCTCTAGTCCTCTCAGTATCTGGGTTGTGACTGAAGGTATGTGTGTCTCTAGTCCTCTCAGTGGCTGGGTTGTGACTGAAGGTATGTGTGTCTCTAGACCTCTCAGTGTCTGGGTTGTGACTGAAGGTATGTGTGTCTCTAGTCCTCTCAGTGGCTGGGTTGTGACTGAAGGTATGTGTCTAAAAATGTATTCTTAATTATAAATTTACAAAAATTAAAGCAAAATCATTTCTTTTTTCAATGTATTATAATATTTAGATGTCTGCGCAACAAATGTGAGTATTACTGACACGAAGTCTGGTCATCTGACAGTGAACTGGTCATTTGCCGTATCTTCGACATCATTCGTCATTTTCTTTGCCAACTCTACTGGACATTGGATGGGAATCACGCCTGAGAACATTACATTAGTCACCCCATCTCAGTACAGTGTGACCTTACCGTACGATGAGAAAGAGAAAGCTGCCAGGTGAAAGTCGCTAGTGATCGAGTACTTAGTCATGATAAATGTATCAGCACTGCTTACTGCAGTTCAGGTATGTTGACTTGGTAGCGAAGCCTAATGGTAAAACATAGCATCAACTGAGGTACACTGCCACTAGTATGATAACATAGTATCAACTCTATGTTAATATAGTAGCTAGTATATATACAGCAACCTGGTATGTTAACATAGTAGCTAGTAGCGTATACAGCAACCTGGTATGCTAACATAGTAGCAAGTAGTGTATACATGACACCTGGTATGTTAACATATTAGCTAGTAGGTTATACAGCATACCTGATATGTTAACACAGTAGCAAGTAGGGTATACATGACACCTGGTATGTTAACATATTAGCTAGTAGGTTATACAGCATACCTGATATGTTAACATATTAGCTAGTAGGTTATACAGCATACCTGATATGTTAACATAGTAGCAAGTAGGGTATACATGACACCTGGTATGTTAACATATTAGCTAGTAGGTTATACAGCATACCTGATATGTTAACACAGTAGCAAGTAGGGTATACATGACACCTGGTATGTTAACATATTAGCTAGTAGGTTATACAGCATACCTGATATGTTAACATATTAGCTAGTAGGTTATACAGCATACCTGATATGTTAACATAGTAGCAAGTAGGGTATACATGACACCTGGTATGTTAACATATTAGCTAGTAGGTTATACAGCATACCTGATATGTTAACACAGTAGCAAGTAGGGTATACATGACACCTGGTATGTTAACATATTAGCTAGTAGGTTATACAGCATACCTGATATGTTAACATATTAGCTAGTAGGTTATATATCATACCTGATATGTTAACATAGTAGCAAGTAGGGTATACATGACACCTGGTATGTTAACATAGTAGTTAATAGAATATACTGTTGTGTATTGGTTTGGGAGTTGCGCGACGCTGAGTTTCTGTGTGCGCAAGTGTCATTCGGTGCGTTTGGTTCAAGTGGCAGTTGAAATGATCATCTTGAGAAGAATGCGGACATATTATGAAGTATTGACGAATTAGATAAATTAGGGGGCCCAACAAGATCTTGCACACAACCATGGGCGTATTCATGGGTGCAAGGGGGGCTTATGCCCCCCCTTCATTTTGAAAAAATGTCATATAAGAGGAGGGCATTGGCTCCCCCCCTACATTTAAAAAAATGTCATAAAGTTGTTATTTGACCCCCCCTGGACAATTTTTGCCCCCCCCCTCCCTGGAAAAATTCCTAGCGACGCCCATGCACACAACATTGGTGGAGCAGCTGGGTATGCAAGTTCAGGTAGCAGGTATTAAAATAATCAATATAGATACACGTGTTACCGCGACACTGCATAAAATTAAAAAAAATAGCAATGCTTGTATTATTAATTATAAACACAGATTCATTAAAACAAATGTCCCAGTCGGAATCATTTGTCGACTCCCTGGAGAGAATAGCGAGAGTCGGAAAAGAATTAATGATGTTAGAAGGGAAGGAACTAGTAAAGTATGCACATAAAAAAAGGAAAGAAGAAGAACTAAAACAGACGGAAAGCAAAGAAGAGGTGAGGAGAAAGGAAGAAGAAGAATTAAGGCGAAGAGAGGAGAGAGACTATCTACTGGAAATGCAGAGACTACACATTTGAGATGAAGAAAATTGAAATTGGGTTATGCAGGGAACGTTAATCCAACCCCGTGGTACAGAGAAAAATTCGTGAGTTTGACGAGGTTAAGGACGACATAGATGCCTACATAAAAAGATTCGAAGATAACTGTAGGTCACAGAGAATCCCAGAAACCGAATGGCCAATCATACTGACCAACCTGGTATAGGGTAGGGCGTTGACTCTGTGTCAGAAGTATGATATGTCAGACAACAGCAGCTACAAAAAAAAATCAAATTCGAGTTGCTAAACGCGTACGGCCATTGACGTTTGCTTTGTGGCACGTACTAACAGCAGACCGAGAAACTCAAATCTGGCTCAAGATAGACGTGACTTTACTGCACTAACAGAAGTCCATCCCCCTGGTGGTACTGTTATTCAGTGTTACAAGTGCAACGGAATAAATCACTTCTCGAGAGACTGCAAAATTCGAGTCACAAGGAATTCAGGCAGATATCGACGCAGTATAAATCCAAATCAAAACAGGAGATATGCTCCCAATTCTGGAGATGTCAATTAAACATATCCGGAAAACCGCAACAAGTTGAATGCACAAAGCGAGAACGAAGAGAAACAGGCTTGGCAATTTATCATGCAACGGACTATTAAAATTCCACCCGGGATTTGTGAACTCAGTTCCAGTGCAGTTCATGCGAGATTCAGGATGCATAACGATAACTGACCGCACTTGTTTAGTGGAACCATCTCAATATACTGGGGAATATTGTACGATGACATCATTTACCGGAGATGAATACAGACTACCCCAGGCACATTTCAACACCATACTATACAGGTGAGGTCAAGGAGTATCTAGTTGAAAACCCTGTCTGAGACCTTATTGTGGGGAATATTTTGTGTATCACAGTGTGCACAGACAATGACATGGTACTCTGGATTAAGGAGAACACTGCAAGGGATAACACTCAAGGTATTGATGTTAGCAATGTGGCTGTGAAACGAAGCAGAAAAACAGCACCCATAGAGCCGGAAACATTACAAGCAGGTGAGAAAGTAACCACCATAGCTACAGATGGAATGCAGTAATAGAGCGCCTTTGTAATGCAACACAAATAAATGACTGTAGGGACCATCATTAATCAGGGCTTTAATAACATTAAAGATGAAAAGTCTTCAATGGACCATTTGTCATTCGACAGTCCGACGAAACATGTGGAACAATGAGACGGTAAACATCTGTAACCCAGGATATCATGCCTGGGTAAATTATCAGGTTTTTTTTTCCAGCGTTATGGATTTATTACTGGACTGAGCAGTTGCGGAGTTTTGGACAAATTTTACTACAGATGGGATGAAGGGCATCAATACAAACAAATTTCAAATTTTGATCAGTCCTTTCACAGGGTAGGACACAAGAGACTGATGAATAGATTTAGAACCAGTACTGAACAATTATACCAACTTTACGTAAGGGTATTGTTGTGTCTTTTTACATTACAAGTTTTACACGAGTGCTAGGCACAATTTGGCAAACACGAAATTTTACTCACACAGATGCAAATGGAGGATCTTGAACACACTGAGGCCAGCTTTATGGCTAGACTAGGATCAAAATCTCACAAGTTGAGTGCAACCATGTAGATGTTATCATTAACTGAGAACTGTCATTGATCAGATGTACAACAGGCTGGACGATGACTTCTCATACAGCAATAGCTCTGATGATCCTCGGGTCCAGTAATAATATTTAATAGATCAATAGTTTGAAACTTAGTATATCATTGTTACTATTAAGGTATTTTAATGTAAATTAGTTTGTTGTCATTGTTTACCCGCGTACATTAGGAACTGTTCACAAATTACAGAAAGATTTTAGAAGGTGGGGGGGGGGGAGGGGGTTGGATTTGTTTTGTTTTCGCTATAACAGAAGGGGATGGTCGCATGTGTTGTTATATAACACTGTTTTCAATATACAATAAAAATTAATAAAATATAAACAATATAATCAATCGCAATAGAATGATTCGATTAAAATTCACTTAGACCAGAAAAATCAACATATATTCTAATTATAGCCACTTTGTGATTTTGTCCTATCTGGAAATGTGCACTAGTGCATTTTCTTCTTTTTTGATAACTGAAGACTAATCGTAACATCCTCAAACTCGATACACTTTTGAACCAATTTTTTCTCAAAGTATCGGAGAATCGTCTTTCAACAAAACATGGGTTGATAATAATTATAATGTTGTCTTTGTATTTACAGAATACCCGCATTATAACAGACGACTATTGTTTCTTAAAAGGACATTTAAATACCGCATTTGGTTTTTTTATTTTAATTCTACAACGAATTAATATACTGAGAAAATCAATACATTAAAACAAATGGACAAACTAGTTGCCATTATAATCACGTTTGGGGGGGGGCGGGCGGCAAGAACCACGTGATCAATCAAGAATTGAATTTTGTCTTTGATTTAAAAATATACAACTCCCGTAGCTGATTATTTACTATAATGCTGTTTACTAGAGTATCGAAGAAAATCTATGGGCGAGATGTACATTCTGATTGGTTTATACTTCACTGCTACCAGCTTCACTCCCGGGAGAAAGTCTCATCCATTTATCCGATTACATGTTTTTGGCTCGCTATCTAATAATAGCGGTCTGGGTTCTGCGTTAAATCGAAAGCGGAAGACAAGAATTCATAATGGCGTCTAAATTCAATAAATAATTTAAAATATATACAGTTTAGAATTCTTTCTGCGGTTTTTAAACATAAAACCTAAAGACCAAAATGTAATATATATATATATATATATATATATATATATATATATATATATATATACAACATATTTCATGTTTAAATAATAAAAATATCATGAACAAATCGGATCTCTCCGAAACTAAAAATAACCTAGCCTACTGATCAAATCTAAGGGAATATAACTCTATTGAAAAGTTTTGCAGGGTACAGCAAATAAGAAAAGAATACCCGAGGCTGAGTGAAAAATCCTTGAAAATGTTCAGTTTTCAAAAACATATTTTTGTGTGAAAACGTTGGTTGGTCTGACCTAAATGGACAGGTTGTTCGGACCATAGGAGAAGCTTTACTGATTTTTCTGAATTGTTTGAAGTAATTTATATAAAAGGGAAATTAATTGTTTGAAGTTATGTTAAATAGAGGAGAATTAATTATTTATCTATTTCAATTATTGACAAAAAAATTCAGGTTTACTATAAATCTTTTCATGGCTGTTTATTTTTTGAACATCTTTAGACCCCAGTCCAGGTAGATTGACTGAGCTGTCCACCACTTTTGATTACAACATTATCTACATTGTAGTGGCCTGTGTGTTTGTTCTGGCTTCATCTGTACTAGTAGCTCTACTGGTCAAACGCAGAGGTGAGTAGTTTAGTTGTATTAGTGAATATACTGGTCAAACACAGAGGTGAGTAGTTTAATTGTATTTGTGAATATACTGGTCAAACACAGAGGTGAGTAGTTTAGTTGTATTTGTGAATATACTGGTCAAACACAGAGGTGAGTAGTTTAGTTGTATTTGTGAATATACTGGTCAAACACAGAGGTGAGTAGTTTAGTTGTATTTGTGAATATACTGGTAAACACAGAGGTGAGTAGTTTAGTTGTATTTGTGAATATACTGGTTAAACACAGAGGTGAGTATTTAGTTGTATTAATGAATATACTGGTCAAACACAGATGTGAGTAGTTTAGTTGTATTATTGAATATACTAGTTAAACACAAAGGTGAGTAGTTTAGTTGTATTAGTGAATATACTGGTCAAACACAGAGGTGAGTAGTTTAATTTACTGCTTTCTATACTGGTCAAACAATAGGTTATTTTTTTTACTTAAAATTTAGTCCTACATTTCTATCGGTTGTTGTTATGTTGATAGAATGTATATCTTTCAAATAAAATAATGATTTTCTATAAGTTACGACCAACAGTGATATATTTTCTAATTGAATTTGTAAATTCTTCTTTCAAACAGGCAAAAAATGGTTGAAAGCGTCCTTGAAAGGGAGGTAAGTGAATTATACATTGTAAACTATAACTAGAACATCCCTAATGTTAGGTTATAATTAATGTGTTGGACGATGTTTTTTTTGTGTTTTGTGACGAAGTGCGCGTAGACTTCAAAAAGCTTGGGTGAAATGAAAACAGAGCAGACCAAGCTTTTTGCAGTCTGACCCATCTTTACAATTGTTGTTGTGGAGGATACGGAACGGGTGGGCCGACAAAAAGTCTCATATTGAAATGGAGCTCTGGCCATATTTTGAATTTGCAGACACTTTAGGTTTCCAGGATGGCGTTATTCTAAAGGTTGAGAGATTGCTGATATCTGCCACTCTTTGCCCTGAAATAAAAAGAAAATTATACGCCTCACACCTGGCGTATGACAGAATGATGAGGCGGGTGAGAAAAGTATTTTTTTTGCGCTGGGATCGCGGCCAAGGTGAAACAACTTGCAGAGTCTTGTGAAGTCTTGTGAAGTATGCTAAGAAATGAAACCGAGAAACGTTCGTGAGACACTGTAACAGCACAATGAAGGGACCTGCCCCTGGGAGAAGATTGGGGCTGATATCTTTGAAATTCAAGGGAGACTGTATTTGGTTTCTGTAGACTATTTTTCCTGTTTCATTGAGGTCGATTGGCTCACAACCTCAACATCAAATGCAGAAATCACAAAATGAAAATTTAAAGGACATTTTCTAGCTTTGGCGTTCCAAAGGTATTGGTAACGTCTGTGGTCCCCAGTTCATGTCGAGAGAGTTCGCTATTTTCACCGAAAGATGGAACATAATTCACGTCAAGTCAGACCCTGGACATCACAAGGCTAACGGAAAGGCTGAGGCAGCTGTCAAAATAATGAAAAATCTTATGAAGAAGGCCTACCGGAATGGTGATGTTTTATATGAGGCATATATGGAACTGCGAAACACGCCCAGGAAGGATACGCGTTTAAGCCCTTTACAGGTACTGTTAAACAGAACACCTCGCACGTTGATCCCCGACCCCGCTAAGAATTCAGTGCCCCGACATCTTCTGAAGGAAAAGTCTAAACACCAAGAGCAGGTGAAGAGACAATATGATTAGGGAGTCCGAGATTTACCCGTTTTGAAAGAAGACAACCCTGTGTACTTTCAAGACCCGGAGAGAAATGGATGGAGACCTGGAAAAATCATCAATCGAGTAGGGCGGGGAAGTCTTACACCATAAAGGGAGAAGATGGCGGCATCTCTGTTGCAACTGCAGTACTAGACTCGGGGACCCACATTAGACGTTCAAAGTGGCATGAGGACTACATTGTATTCTATATGAAATGTGTTTTTGTTTGTCAGTTGTCTTGATGTGTCAGAGCATTTCAGTTGTTTGGTTGGACGATGTTGTTGTGTGTTTTTTGACGTAGTGCGCATGTGTTATAAGAGTGGCCAAGATGGTGGAGGTAAATGTTATGTGTTCAAGCTTAGTATGGTACTTGGAAGTATTAAAGCTTTTTGAAGTTGTTTGTCTGGAGTCTTCATTCTTGTCTTAACATAATGTACACTCTGAAGGTTATTACTGAAAGTAGGATTTTCATAATAAATCATATTTTCAATTCTGTGGTATATTTGATTATTCAGCAATATAAGACATAAAGCACTTACTCTTAGCGCTATTTGAATATATTTATTTCTCATATAAAACATATTTTGGCCCTTTTACGACGTTAGATTATATTTCTTAATCAATGCCTTAAAAATATTTTTAGGGTGTAATTTATCACTTTAAATGCAATTTAAAGAGCCATTTACAGAGAATTATATTTCATCTCATTAATTACCATACATATTTTCAAATTATTTTCTATCCAAAGAAATCCAAATTTGTTAAAATAAAACTTCAAAACGAAAGTTTTCATTTCGATGTGCATCATAAATCTTCCTTACCAAAACAAGAGGTAAGGGAGAGGACAAGGGGAGTAGTGAGTGGTGAGCAGGGCACTCATGGTTTTCGAATGTGGGGGGTCACTTAAAAGGTATTAAAATAGTATTAAAAAGGTAATGTGGCCCGGGCGAGAGTTAAGCTCGCTAAGGCACTGGGAGATTATGTCGCTCGTGCATCTAATTCTAACCCTCCGAGAATGAGAGAGAGAGAGAGAGAGAGAGAGAGAGAGAGAGAGAGAGAGAGAGAGAGAGAGAGAGAGAGAAAGAGTAAATAATAACAGTTAAAACATAATACAAGTACAGAAAAGATTTAATAGTTTATTTATTTGTGTTACTTTATTGTATTAATATATCATATGGCACATAAACTAAACGTAGTGTAATGTTCTTAATTGTAAAATGTTGGGCTCAGATTTACATGACAAATCATCTTTTTTTTAAATTTATAGTTCATTTTCATGCAATTAATTAGTATAGGGTAATTCCATGTCAACTCAAACAGTGGTGTTCACCCGACGCTCTCAGATCTTCCTGAAAGTTTCAGGGCTTGTTGTACATATTAAGTTGAGTGATTCCTAAAATTTTCAGGCCATTTGGTCAAAAACTTTTTGAGATATGATTTTTTAAAGTCTTAAGGGTAGTCGCGAGTTCGCGTGACATTTACATTTTCGCGATATTTGAACGTGAATATTTCAAAAACTAAAAGAGTTATCAGACTGAAATTTTCAGTATTTACTAATTGTCAAAAAACTGGTTGAGTTGACATGGAATGACCCTATAGCAATTGGTATGAACATAAAATGAATATTTTTATTTGTTATTAAAAGCCATATTTCAACCAATTTATGACGAAATGCATTTTTCATTAAGAATAAAAAAAATGATTTTTTTAAGCAGTAATTGACTTCTATATATTTTTGTTCTACAGGTCAAACAGTTACATTCAAGGAGGAGCTATAGGTACATTTCTTTGTACATATTTATCACTAAAGGATTTATAAAAATTACATAATTGTATTTCGCTTTTTGTGCGATTTTACAACGAAAACCAATTTTAATAAATTTGAAAATTTAAAATATTTCAGCTGACAGTCCAGAATCAAATAACGAATTTTTGTATCAGCGGACATCGTCCAATACCTACCAACCGAATATACTGGACAATAGTATGGACCATACGACATCCAGGACTGTGAGATGATGTTTACATTTTTACCAAAAAACATGGGGCGGGGGTGGGGGGGTGTGTGTCATTAAAAGTGGACAACAAACAAACACAATATTTTAATAAATATAAATTACATTTATTTTCGCTAAAACCTTTTCTAATGTATAAACATTCAGCTGTATGATTGGAAATGTATTTCATTTTAATTGTATATGTCTCTAGATGGCCTACTTTTTGTTTTAGAAATGTTATAAGGAAAATATTATAGTTGTGTATAAAAGTCCCCTCCCTTCCATCTCTCACTCTCTCCCCTCTCTTCCATCACTACCGCTCCCCTCTCTCACTCTCTCCCGTCTCTTCCATCTCTACCGCTCCCCTCTCTCACTCTCTCCCCTCTCTTCCATCTCTCCCTCTCCCCTCTTTCACTATCTCCCATCTCTCACGCTCCCCTATATCACTCTCTTCCCCTCTCTCCCATCTCTCCCTCTCCCCTCTCTCTCCCCTCTCTTCCATCACTACCGCTCCCCTCTCTCACTCCCATCTCTCCCTCTCTCACCATCTTCCCCCTCTACCATCTCTCCCTCTCCCTCTCTCACATCTCCCCTCTCCCATCTCTCCCTCTCCCTCTCTCACCATCTCCCCCCTCTACCATCTCTCTCTCCCCCTCTCTCCCATCTCCCCTCTCTCCCATCTCCCCGCTCCCATCTCTCACTCTCCCTCTCTTCCATCTCTACCTCTCCCTCTCTCACTATCTCCCCTCTTTTCCATCTCTCCTTCTCCCTCTCCCCTCTCTCCATCTCCCCTTTCTCCCTCTCTCTACCATTTCTTTACATTCTGTAAACATTTCAGCATTTAAAATACATAACATTTATAACGACATAGACAATATATTATTTATTATAAATGAAATCATAACAATAATATGCACAATAGGGTGATAACAAAAAAGATTTTTATAAAACCACTTGCATTCGAGGAAACTTTATGTGTAATTTAAGAATATCAATCGCATTTTTAATTTCTTTGAAAAAAGTTCCCCCACCTCCCCATTTTTCGGAAGAAAAAAGTGAAAACATATTTTTTTT
>JAGDYQ010000072.1:4512758-4634466 GCA_021962125.1 Bulinus truncatus | reverse complement strand
ACATTTCTATAACAGTCCTGTAGCATCACTATAACAGGACTGTAACAGTACTAAAATAGTACTAAGTCAGTACTACAACATTATTATAACAGTACTATGACAGTACTCTAGTAGTTCTATGTCAGTACTATAACAGTACTATAACAGTTAAATGACAGTACTGTAGCATTTCAATAAAAGTCCTATAATATCAATACAACAGGACTATAACAGTACTAAAATAGTACCATAACAGTACTACGACAGTACTACAACAGTACTATAACAGTTCAATGACAATACTTTAACAGTACTATGACAGTACTATAACATTTTAATGACAGTACTATACCATTTTAATGACAGTAATATAACAGTTCAGTTACAGCACTATAACAGTACAAGAACAGTTCAATGGCAGTACTATAGCAGTACTATAACAGTACTATGACATTTTAATGACAGTACAATAACAGTACTATGACAGTAATATAACAACTCAACGACAGTACTATAACAGTTCAATGACAGTACTATAACAGTTCAATGACAGTCCTTTAACAGTTCAATGACAGTCCTTTAGCAGTTCAATGACAGTCCTTTAACAGTTCAATGACAGTCCTTTAACGGTTCAATGACAGTCCTTTAACAGTTCAATGACAGTCCTTTAACAGTTCAATGACAGTCCTTTAACGGTTCAATGACAGTACTATAACAGTTCAATGACAGTACTATAACAGTTCAATGACAGTCCTTTAACAGTTCAATGACAGTCCTTTAACAGTTTAATGACAGTCCTTTAACGGTTCAATGACAGTCCTTTAACAGTGACGCAATCAGGTAGATGTGGAGGGGGGAGTCCACACAGGGTGGCGCTTAATTTTCCACCTGCAAGGGACAGCATTTTCACCACAGTTGTATTTTTTGATACCGGAAAGTGTCATTGTCAAAGTCTGCCAATGGACCCAACTATTGCTGGTGACACTACTATGTAGAAGCTTTTCATTTCTGGTGTACTAAAGAAACAAGTTGTTATGATTTTGAAGTCTTCTACACTAGTACTGAACACATTATTAACTTTTGGCTTTAGATACCAAAAAGTTGTGAAATGTTCAGGGAAAAAAATGATATAGCTGTTTATTTTGTCCAGAGCAAGTCGTGGTGATTGGCCTGTAAGAGTTCTCATTCTGTAACACCAAGTTAGATAAATTCTTTTTAAAATTCATTTTTTTTTTAAAAAAAGCTTAAATAAGAGAGGTCCTAATACTTGCGTGTATCCAATATTTCATTAGGTAATTAGAAATAAGTATTGTGGGAGGGGAGGGAGTGTCCCTTGGCAGTCGTTTAGTTTGTCTATTAATGTGAAAGCCTCAGAAAACATCCAGTATACCAACAATACCGTTTAAAAAAAGCTATTTTCAAAATAAGTCCCCTTACCAGAGCACGTTCTTGGGTCTTTGGAGGCCGTAAACTGATTCCAGAGATCATTTGGGTACCTAGGCAAAGACTCCCTGGGATAATTGGAGGCCCTAAGCAAAGACTTCCTGAGATAATTGGAGGCCCTAGGCAAAGACTCCCTGGGATAATTGGAGGCCCTAGGCAAATACTTCCTGGAGTAATTGGCGGCCCTAGGCAAAGACTTCCTGAGATAATTGGGGGCCCGTTGCAGAGACTTCCTGAGATAATTGGAGGCCCTAGGCAAAGACTTCCTGAGATAGTTAGAGGCCCTAGGCAAAGACTCCCTGGGATAATTGGAAGCCCTAGGCAAATACTTCCTGAGATAATTGGAGGCCCTAGGCAAAGACTTCCTGAGATAATTGGAAGCCCTAGGCAAAGACTTCCTGGAGTAATTGGGGCCCCTAGGCAAAGACTTCCTGAGATAATTGGAGGCCCTAGGCAAAGACTTCCTGAGATAATTGGAGGCCCTAGGCAAAGACTTCCTGAGATAATTGGAGGCCCTAGGCAAAGACTACCTGAGATAATTGGAGGACCTAGGCAAAGACTTCCTGAGATAATTGGAGGCCCTAGGCAAAGACTTCCTGGAGTAATTGGGGCCCCTAGGCAAAAAGAGTAGTCGGGCGGCTTTTATCATCATCTTTGAATTATAATTAACACTGATAGCGATGTCTACTGACGCTATCTACTAGTTGGCCTTCCTTAAGAAAGGCTCTGCCCAAAACTCAGAAAATATTTCAACATCTGTAGAGATATGTAAATATAAAACGGTTTTCTAAATTCGGCCATAGACCGCCTATTTGCCAAGACGTTGGTTGACAGATTTCATCACATTTCATTTAACACCAGTTCGTTCCCATTGCAGATCACAGGTACGTTGTTGACATTTTGGTTTTCTTTCTTTATTTATTTCTTTGTTGGTTCAGAACAACAACGACAATTTCCGTACACGTAATGGGATCAGTTATTATCTAATATTACAGAAAAAACAGGCGAAATGAAGATCTAAATTACAAATGTATAACTCGAAAATACAGATAAAACACACAATTAGTGTGGGCTTGTTGCTGTTTTGTTTTATTTGCTGTGATCAACTAGCATTATGTTTTTTTTATGAGATGAAATAAATTCTATTTTAATAACATTTATAAAATAACAAATACATTTTCCCCATAATTTCGTGGTTTTGTTTTTTATTGTTTTAAACCCAATATTTTTCATATCAGTAATGTAAATAAGTTGTATCTATGTTTTGACAGTAATGCTGCGAATATTTCTTCTCGCTTTCATTGCACTATTGGTTGCTGGCTTCCCGTCATTCCGGAATAGGATACCTAACGGTAACAATGTACCCCACCCATGTCAAAATGGGTCAGTCTGGGCAGCTGTTGGACATTACAACGAAACATCAGGTGGACAGCTGAATAGATTTGGAGTTGTAAGTTCAAAGTTCATTTGTATTACTTGCTGAATTTTTTATTTTTTTTTGTAAATATAATACAACGGTACAATAGTTTACTTTGTGTCAGTCAATAATTGTTACTTGGAAGGCACGGTGGTAACAGTGTTGTGAATCCAAAAGGAGTAGTACAGACCTAATGGTTAAAATCCCACGAACACATCTTACCTATGACATCTGTGTTCCTACAAGATCAGTGTAGACTAGGTAACATGTCAGGTTATATCAAACTTGCAGGAACCTTCCTGTGTCAGGTTAAAGTTATATAGATAAACTAAAACGCATTTAGAAAATAAAATCTGTGTCATACATGGTATGTCATTCATGGTGTGTCATACATCGTATGTCATTCATGGTGTGTCATTCTTTGTGTGCCATTCTTGGCGTGTCATTCTTAGTGTACCATACTTAGTGTGTCATCCATGGTTTGTCATACTTCGTGAGTCTTTTTTTTTTGGTGTGTTTCATACTTGGTATGTCATACATGGTGAGTCATTCGCGGTGTGTCATTCTTGGTGTGTCATACATGGTGAGTGATCCTTGGTGTGCATTTCCCGGTGTGTCGTTCGTGTTTGTCCTAGCGATCAGGTTTGAAGCCCGCAGGATAGAGTGAATGTCAAACGACATGTGAAGGTGTACCTGTCTCTTTGTGTGTCTGTCTTTGTGATCGTACGTCCGTATGTATGTGTGTATGTATGTTGTATGCCTGTATGTAAGTGTGTCTGTCTGTTTGTGTGTCCTTATTTGTGTCTGTCTGTATGTATGTCTTTCTGTGTGTGTATCCACACAATTGCCATACAGCACATTGTGAATTCTTCTTCCCTGTAGGACTTTGAGACATCCTTCTGGAAGTGGGACACAACGTTGTGCACGTTGGACTCTGACGGTGACGGGAGAACCAATGGGGAGGAACTCGGCGACCCTGACTGCAAATTTGTTGCTGGCCATAATGTCGTCTTGCAGCCGGCCACCGGCCATCCAGGTGAGACATGTTGTCCGATCTATCTGTCTACATATCTGACCATATTGTTGTGTTGCTAGTTTCCTTTAAACTTCTAATTTACGTCCCCCCCCCCATACAAAATCCACGTATTCTTATCAAAATTGAATATTTAACATCAATACATTGGCTTTACCTAGTCTCTTATTTCATTTCTGTATCGGATATAGATCGGCTTATTGTGTTAAAGATCTTTAAAAAATATTGCAGGCTTCATTGAAAAAAAATTAGACTTGAATTTAAGCTACATCTGTTTAAACAGTATGAAATTCTTCATAAGACCTACTAAAAATAAAACGTGTATCAACTCCTGGTCTTTAACATACTTAACACCTGTATTTCATTCTCTCCAGGTATCTGTGAACCAGTGGATTCCCCTGTCTGTGTGAACCACACTAATGTATGCAATGTATAAATTAAACCTTCGCAAATGAAAAACACATATCTTGTTGGTTTATCGACTTTTGATTATTTCTGTACATGTGAATTCATTGATCAATAAAATATTTTCTTTAATAGCGATTATAGTCTTTTTAATATAATATATTTTTTTCCCCCATTTTAAGAGCTCAATGTATTCTGTTATATATGATAGTATATTTTTAAAATAAAGGTCATGAATATAAACATGATGTAGCCTATACTGACAAACATATTTTTGTGCTGATTGTCTTGATATTTATCTGGCACTCAAACAGTTGTTTATCGCAACTTTTTTTTTCCTAGAAACTGTTCCGGAACAGAAAAGATAAAAAAGATAAGGTTTTTCTTTTAATGTACTCAAATTTAAACTGCCTATTTTACCTTAACTTACAGAAGCAGTGGAGCTGCGGGGATGAAATGGAATCTAGTTTCAAAAACTGATTAGGGAAAAAATTACACCAAAACGTTTTAAAAGATAAAATGACACATTGAGTGAAATGGAGGGGGGAGGGGGGATAGATTTCAATATTGAAAAAACAGATCCGGATCAAAGCATTACAGAATACGAACATATCTCTCATTAAATTGTAATTCGTTTCAAATAAAATAAATTAAACTGAATAAATGATTCTTGTTGTATAACAAAACATGATTTTCTTTTTATCTCTGTGTCTTACAAACAGATATAACATTCTGTGTCACAGCTTTTTAGATTTCATTTTTGTCATTTAGAATGATATTTGTTTTTGTCTCGTTTATATTTTAATTAATTAGTATGCTAATCAAATCTAAGAGTCTCAAGCAGACAATTATTTCAATTATTTAAATGTTTAGTATACATTGATTTTATAATGTCGTTTTACAAACAAAACAAAAAAAAGTCAAAACTTTCAATTTTATTCATCTGCCTTTTGTTGCTGTACCACTTGTGGAATTTCTCGTTTACTAAAATAATCTTCTGCTAAGAAAATTAAATTAAGTCTTAAAACAATTGGAAGTCATTGTCTGTTGCCAAACATCCTCTAATGTGAACGGTCAATTTTAAAGTTTTTATTAAAAGGTTTATTAAATTTGTACCTACACATGATGTGTATATGTGTACCTACACATGATGTGTATATTTGTACCTACACATGATGTGTATATTTGTACCTACACATGATGTGTATATTTGTATCTACACATGATCTGTATATTTGTACCTACACATGATGTGTATATTTGTACCTACCTACACATGATGTGTATATTTGTACCTACATATGATGTGCATATTTGTGAATCTCTCCTTTCAGTTTCTAGCTCAATAAAAAAAGTTATATGTATCATTCATCAGGCAACTAGTCTGCACATTGCTTCTGCTCAAGTAAGCAATAGACCAGCGTTTCTCACTGTTTGCTAATAGTGAACCACTAGCTTGGCGGAGGGGGGGGGGGTTACGAATGAAGTTCTATAAACATAAACGAAATAAAGGTTTCAAAATTAAGACTTATTATTTTATTTCATATCTATAATAACAAATTTTGTGGACAATTATGTCAACTCGACTAAAAAAAACTGTCTGGAAATTTCAAATCATAAAAAGTCATTGTCTCATTGACCTACTTACAGATTACACGTTGTTTCAGGGGGAGATAACCAGATGTTTATCTCTTCCACTTTTAGTTTAATTGACGTACTTTGCTGAAATGTAAAGGTCACACTTATAAAATAAATAAATAAAGACTAGATAATTCAATAAAGTATAAAAACACTTCGTCACACACTTCTCTCAGATAAGGCAGCAAAAAAAAAAATTGGCAGATTTCACATTTATTAAATCAGAGCCTAATATGGACATGTTGTCAGATCCCCTACTTCACGTGGACACTCTTCATATCTCCAGGCACGCCGAAAAGGGGTGCAGGGGGGTCATTGCCAGGGGGCCCTGACCATGTCAATTTTTTCACGAATCATTGTTTATTAAGGGGCCCGCAATGATGTCCTGCCCTGGGGCCCTTGTTGGCTCTCGGGGCCCCTGCATATCTATACGATCCTTCAATAAGACTCTATCACAGCCCCGCAGATACTTTTTGCTTTTTAGCCCCTTCATATCTCTGAAAGTGTCAGCTTGATGAACTCAAAAACTCAAGTCTATGACTCAGAATCTGACTGCAGAAAGAAGTGGACAATGTAAAAACCGCCTGACCAGATCATCTGCTTCTTGTTACGAATGTGAATTTAAGAAATTTGGGTTGAGTGTATATTAGGGTGATAACTATTTTCATTTTTTTTCGTAACGAAACTGAAACCCCTTACATTCGAGGAACAATTGTATGTAGATGACAGTAGAAACATTAATTTTTTTTAAAATTTAAAAAAGTTCCCCCACCTTGTAATTTTTGTTTTCTCATATCGTGCAGTTTGACGCTCGGTTTCAATTCCACACTGAATTTTTATATGACTTTCTAGACTGCTTTTAAGCACATTCCAGTCATCTGTTTCCATTTGTTTATAAACAAGGCATTCTTCTAAACAGCTTCATCTGCTACGAATGGGCAAATGCTTGGTTCGATTCGCAACACTACAATAAAGCGTCCTTCAATGAACTGTTTACCTCACTCATCAAGATAAAATGCAAGAAGGCAATTAAATGTTTAAAGACCCATTGGTCAGTCGAGAAGTCATTAATTGACATTCCCAGATTTAACCAAATTGCTGAACGTGCTGTGAAACTGATGGCGGAACTTCAAGCGAAATCGAGAAAAATTGAATTTTTGAATCTGAAGTTCATAGGACAAAATATGTTTTGAACATTTCTTGTACATTCTGTACATATTACTAACTGTTCTATATCTTATTTGTTAATAAAAGTTGATTAGTTATTATTATTACTCTTTTGAATTAAGGTAAAAAAAACATGTCCTTTTTTGGAAAAAAAAATATTTTTTCACTTTTTTTCTTCCAAAAAATGGGGAGGTGGGGGAACTTTTTTCACAAAAATTTAAAATGCAGTTGATATTCTTAAATTACACATAAACGTTCCTCAATTGCAAGGGGTTTCATAAAAAAATTTTTTTTTGTTATCACCCTAGTGTATATCTATGAATTAAAAAAAAAAAAAACCAATTATATTATTTTTTATACGAGGTAAAAGAATAAAAAATTAAAGATAGGATTATAGAACAGGACTCCAATGGTTATATATTGATATCAATACCAAATATAGTCAAGGGTTATATATTGATATCAATACCAAACTTAGTCAAGGGTTATATATTGATATCAATGCCAAACTTAGTCAAGGGTAAACCATTTCTTTCAGATAAATGTGTATGTCTCAAAATGTTTAAGGCAACCGTATTTTGTTTTTATAAAAGCGCACGGGACTGACACCTTTTGGTATAACCCCATTCAGCCAAGTGTTGACCAAATCCGAATCCGCATTCGAATCCGACGGATTTATACTTGCCAAATCCGAATCCGACGGATGCGGATTTTCATTGGCTCCGTCACATCCCTAATAAAAAGTAGATCAAAGCTGTAAATGAAACTAGTAATTAATACACAGTTTGAACACACACGTGTAGCTTTGATCTCCTGGGTTGAAGGGTAAACTTGTGATCATATGAGGTCATGTGATGTCTTTGTGCTATCAGAGTACTGTACAGACGGTCGGTCACCTAAATGACCAGGTAAGTGGTAAGTCAAGATAAGATTGTGTGTAGTTGGAATCAGGTCAGAGAACTGTGCAGTAATGCCACAGGTCTACCTCTAGTATTTGGACTATATAAGCTGCTGGAAGATAACAGTTCATTTTCTTTTGTCTGTCTGAGCTACTGGTAAGAAAACAGTTAATTTTATGTTGTCTGTCTGAACTGCTCGTAAGATCAATGTTGATTCCTTTTAAAGACTTAAGGCCTACAAATTCGCTACAATGGCACAGTGTCTACGGATTTGATCATTGATAATTATTGAAACACATAATTTTTTTTTCTGTAAAAGAAAAACTTATAGAGACATTTAAAACAACTTTAGAATTGTACTTTTTTGTTTCAGTACTTAACTTTAAATTGATATTAAAGAAGTATAAAAGACTTTACTAATGTCATAGAAGCAATGTTCAATACCGAGTAATGATTGGTTAGAAACAGATAACTTTTGGTCAGAAACAGATAACTTTTGGTCAGAAACAGATAACTTTACCATCTGGTCAAACTTTTAACCATCAAAATTGACAAATTTACTAGATGAAACTGTGCTAATTCTCATTCTCTTTCTCACTCTCTCTCTCTCTCTCTCTCTCTCTCTCTTTCTCACTCTCACTCTCTCTCTTTCTCTCTTTCTCACTCTCTCTCTTTCTCTCTCTCTTTCTCACTCTCACTCTCTCTCTCTCTCTCTCTCTCATTCTCTCTCTCTTTCTCACTCACTCTCTCTCTCATCCTGTCCAGATCTCTGCAACAGAGTGTACAAGTTTCCCTGTTCAATAATTTCCAAAGTGTACTTATTATTATTTGAATTAAAACTTGATATTAAACTTGTTTACTGTTATTCATTATGTCATATCATTGTTCCCACGATTGATGATACCATCTTCGTAATGGTAACCATTACGAAGATGGTATCGTGGTCAATCAATCACCACGAGTCTTACTACCATACCCTCTTTGTTCTTATTTTTTCGGTCAAATGTTCTAAAAACAAACATGAACAATAATTTTCCAGATTACTGGAATGATACAGGTTTCTATTTAGTTTAATAACTTAACACGTTTATTGAAATGATACAGATGTCTATTAAGTTTAACTAAACACGTTCATTGAAATGATACAGAGGTCTATTAAGTTTAACTTAACATGTTTATTGAAATGATACAGATGTCTATTAAGTTTAACTAAACACGTTTATTGAAATGATACAGAGGTCTATTAAGTTTAACTAAACACGTTTATTGAAATGATACAGAGGTCTATTAAGTTTAACTAAACACGTTTATTGAAATGATACAGAGGTCTATTAAGTTTAACTAAACACGTTTATTGAAATGATACAGAGGTCTATTAAGTTTAACTAAACACGTTTATTGAAATGATACAGAGGTCTATTAAGTTTAACTAAACACGTTTATTGAAATGATACAGAGGTCTATTAAGTTTAACTAAACACGTTTATTGAAATGATACAGAGGTCTATTAAGTTTAATTAAACACGTTTATTGAAATGATACAGAGGTCTATTAAGTTTAACTAAACACGTTTATTGAAATGATACAGAGGTCTATTAAGTTTAACTAAACACGTTTATTGAAATGATACAGAGGTCTATTAAGTTTAACTAAACACGTTTATTGAAATGATACAGAGGTCTATTAAGTTTAACTAAACACGTTTATTGAAATGATACAGAGGTCTATTAAGTTTAACTAAACACGTTTATTGAAATGATACAGAGGTCTATTAAGTTTAACTAAACACGTTTATTGAAATGATACAGAGGTCTTCTAAGTTTAACTAAACACGTTTATTGAAATGATACAGAGGTCTTCTAAGTTTAACTAAATGATAAGCTAATCAGATTTTTTAATAAATTTCCATCAGGTCAACTATGTATAAACTTGCCCTGTTTACCGTCATCGTGGTGGTGTGTACCGCCTTCCCATCCTTCAGGGGGCGTATACCTAATGGAGACAAGGTGCCCAACCCTTGCCCAAGTGGCGGCATCTGGGAGGCAGTCGGCCATTTCAACTCAAGTGGTGGAGGTGACACGAATCCATTTGGTGATGTGAGTACTTGAAGCACATGATGTACTATCATACATATGGTGATGTGAGTACTTGAAGCACATGATGTACTATAATACATATGGTGATGTGAGTACTTGAAGCACATGATGTACTGTAATACATATGGTGATGTGAGTACTTGAAGCACTTAATGTACTATAATACATATGGTGATGTGAGTACTTGAAGCACATGATGTACTATAATACATATGGTGATGTGAGTACTTGAAGCACTTGATGTACCATCAGACATATGGTGATGTGAGTACTTGAAGCACTTGATGTACCATCAGACATATGGGCGGTTTGTTGGGGCTTATGAGTTCCCCATGGAGGAGGGAGAGGAGAGGGGGGGGGAATATTTTGCCAGGAAAAGTTTGCATTCTTTCAGTTCAAATATCATTTAAAAACATTTTTTTGCAAAATATGTTGATTTAAGCCCTACACAACCATACATATATTAAGCCAGCTTATGACTGTATGTGTATCTATGCATGTTTATATGTGCCTCATCAATCGGCACGCGACTAAAATATCACTTCCTTTTATTTTTAATAGGAATGTTGGCACTTTACTATAAATAAGTGTTTTTTTTTTTATTTTGGTTGAATTTTGGGCACGCGACCCCAAAAAGGTTCGCCACCACTTGTCTAATGCAATTAGCCACATTAGATACGTTTGCATTTCCCGATTTGATATTGGCTCCAAACCTTAAAGTATAACCACACCAACACGACGGTGCGTCAAACGCACGTTTGACGTAATAGACACGACAGGCCATTGTCGTGTCGTTTTCCGGCAAAACACACTGCCACGACGTGCGTTTTCTAAAGTATGCTCACTGACCTACACAGTTCAGCTAAAAAATTTCTTAACCCTTTCGATGCTATTGACGACTATAGTCGCTCACAGTCTCGCTGCTATGGACGACTTTAGTCGCATTTTTTTTCCTACGCAAAATTGCTAATGACAAATATAGTCGCTCTCATTCATTTGTACTAAAACTAAACGTTTGTTTTCAGCCAAAGTTGGAGGGGAAGTGCATTGTCTAGTTCTTCACTTGGTTCGCTTAAAAAAGATGTAGAAATATATATTTATGTTCATTTTATGGAATAATTTGACTGAAATCACGGCGACACGCCCACTTCACGCCTTTTTTTTCTGTCCCGGTGATCGGTCAAGTTTTGCTACCTGACTTTTTCTAACTGACTTTTTCTACCTGACTTTTTCTACCTGACTTTTTTTTTACCTCAGCGCATGGCTGGTTTTACCCCTACTGATTTTAGTGATTGTCGGATAGGAATGTTTAAATGTTATATTGCTAGGGCCTTGGACAGAAATTGTCATTTACTATTTGTATAATGGCAAGGGTGACAATGTCAACGATACATAATGTCAGAAATGTAATATTTAGTTATCAGTCTGTCCAAGGAAAGACGGGCCAAGACTATGCAGAGTAGAAACATTAAATTCAGTTGGGTCGGGGTATGCCAGTTTGACTATAAGGGACAGGGAGACACTTGTACAATGGAAACAGCTGACCACAAGAGATAGTATCAGCAGGGAAAGGAGTGGGCGGGGCTAAGATTTCGCTAGGACAGAGGTTACGCAGAGTACATTATTCAGAGTAGAAACACGTTCAGGTGGAGGGGGCGTGAAAGTAATACTAGTATGAGTTTTGAGATAGAAAGGCAAATATTATTGCGACGTTTCTAAACTATGTCTCCACAATAGCTAACCTCCGTTTATTGTTCCATCTAAAGGAGAAAAGCGTGGTATGTTTAGACGGACTAAGAAATTATTTATGAATGGAAAACGTTACACTGTTTGGCTTAATGTGGGACTTGAAGCTAAAAGTCAGATTTATTGCTTGTTTTACAATGACATAGTGGTAACACGGCTGACCATCTCCACAAAAGAAAATAAAAATTGAGGAAAATTTATAGTATCGGTCCATCTAATAACATGAGCGTAAGATGCTAGGGATAATAATTTAGGTTATCTTTTAAACTGTATTGAAATTAAGTTTATATGCTTATTATTTTTTTCTCAAAATAAAATCACATTTTACCTTTACTTACTTTTTAATGACTTGAATCATGGAACAAAATTAGACTCATTATAATTTACAACAATTTTATGCAAATGATGTGTATGGCTTACTGCGTGAAGATCATTTGTTTTTTTTAGGGGTATTTGTTATGTCCCAGTTGTGGCTGCTAAGTTATTTTATTTAAAAAAATGTAAATACAGAAAAAACATCAAAAATCATAAATTATTTGTTTAACACGGTTTATATAGCGTGACTATGATTATTTCTCTAAATTCTTTCTCTCTCTCTCTCTCTCTCTCTCTCTCTCTCTCTCTCTCTATATATATATATATATATATATATATATATATATATATATTATCTATCTAACTATCTATCTCTTCTACGTGTTAATATCGCTCCTCCCAAACACCCTGAACGGTCATAATTATAGACACAGTGATACTGCCAAACCCCATTATTTGCTGGCGACTCCCATCACACTCCACCTGAACGGCTTAAGTGCAATTACTGTAACGTCGGGCGAGAGCAAGTGACAATACACGCTAAACAAATCATGTCAGACAAGTATTATGAAAAGCTTTAAATTATAAAAAAAAAGATTTATTATAAATTGTGAAAACAACAACAACAAAAACTTAATGACAAATTTTGAACGTACTATAAAAATTCAAAGCAAAAGTATAAAAAAAGAACAAGACCAATTTGATAAAATATTCTGGGTACACTAAAAATGACCAACACCGTTGGTGTCCTGGGGTCACCTGAGGTCGGAAAAATAACTCAGCACAGGTAGAGAGTTTTGTATTTTGGAGCTTAGCACTGGGAAAGACAGCAAATTTAGAGAGCTTAGCATCGAAAGGGTTAAATTGACTGCACTCACCTAAACAACTTTTACATCCCTCTGAGCTAACATGAATAAATACATTCACATTTTTAGGCCAAAGTAAATAATAAGATTATAATAATGAGAAAATATGGTTGATTCATATATGAATTATGGGGAACTGTAGGGTTAAGTAATCAAGTTATTTATTCATTTAACCAGGAACAGCATTATTCTAGTTCAGGGCTTCTTAAACTTTTGTAATTCATGACCCCATTTATGATTGCAAGTTTCTTGACGACCCCATACAAATATAAAGAAAAATAAATTAATATTTTACAAGTTAAAAAACATTTTCTGTTAAATTGTATTTTTATCTCTCGCGACCCCAGAATTTTGCTACGCGACCCTAAATGGGGTCGCGACCCATAGTTTAAGAAGCCCTGTTCTAGTTCTATACTTATATATAGATATACAGTTCTAAACTTAGGAACTGGGAGGACCTGGAGGGAGCTTGACCTCTTTGGGGGGTCCCTGTATTTTGACTTTCTACATCATGATATGAAATAATGTACTTAATATTTAATATAAAAAAATGTTTGGGGGCCAGGTGGGGCATTCGAGTCAGTTTGGAACCCCCACTCTCACCCTCCTGGTTATGCCCCTGTATATATATATATATATATATATATATATATATATATATCATTAATATATATAGCCAATCTTAATTATAGAAAGAAAGCTACCATTATAGTATGATTATAGTATCAAAATAGAGAAATGATGTACTTTTAACAACCAAAATAACTTTCGGTGACAGTAATTTCGTATCTATTTAAATTATATAAATACTATACAACTAAGCACCAAATTCAGCTCTATAAGACTACTAAGAGCTACTAATATATAAAAAAGCCTGTAATCCAAAGCACTCATTGTAATCCAAACAGATTTCCAAATAAGAAATAACAGAATCTCAGATGAAAGACTTTAAATATCCATACAAGTAAAGATATTCTAATGCTTATCAACTAATACTATTAGGCATCTTTATTTTTAAAATTATCATATCATTTTTGAGTCATGCAAAAACACAGCTCTTTTATTGAGCTAAGTAGTGTGTAATATCTTTTAATATAAACAGTCAAACATATGATGCAGGAGTTGTCTTTTTTTATTTAGAACTAAAACTTTCTGAATTACAAAAATGCTTTATTTTAAAATAGTTGTAGGCTTTTGATATCTTGAAAACAATTTTTTTATCCTTTGATCATAAAAAGTATTCAATTTCTCATGCCATAAAAGGTTCTAGAGATAGTACGTATTGTCACCTAAAACCATATAGAATTCTTTTTGGTTATACATGTATTCTTAAAGGCACAGAAATAACTTTTTTTAATGACAGCATTTCAAAGTAAAAAAAATAATTGAATGATAAATTGCATCTTTATGATTTGGAAAAGCACACATTTTAATTAGCAATAAAAAGTAAAAATACTTTTGTGTTTAATAGTTGTTTTGCAATTTAAAAAAAATGTAAAAAAAAAAACTTTTTTAAAAATACTTTTAATAAAATAGCCTAGATCATACAAACATTTAAATAAATTTATTCAGTTATTTAATTTTTATTCACAAGCGGCCCACGCTTTTATTTAATCAATATTTATACTTTTTAGTGTCGAAAGTAATTATCTTGTTTTTGTTTGTGTAGTTAGTATAAATTAATAAGTGATGTACATAGTGGAATAACAAAAAACTCTCAAATTTAGTAGTTTTATATTCTATTATATTGTTAAAAGAATTTCCCTTTCTTTTGTGGGTAAAGTTTATATACAACATTAAAAAATAGCACACCAGACTAAAAAAAACAGCTTCAAAACTCATTAAATTCATAAACCAATGCAAAACTTGAGATGCCATTCTGCTATATCCCTTGCCCAGCTGCCGTTGCTTCCCCAACTTAAGTCAGGCACCCATTTAAAGCTGGGTGGACTTGTGAGACGACTTTGAAACAAATTTCACCTGGAAAATGTTCACATGGTTCTTACAGGCGTTCGAACCCAGGACTCTCGTTCGACAGTCGAGTATCTACACCCCCTCTTTATATAAACACTATCAAAAAATTAATTCACTTTGGGCTCCATAAGAATTTAATAAATAGACACAAACATTCTATAATAGTGTATTGTCATCAAGAAGAATACACAAGTTTTAGAAATTTCAAATCGATTGGTCTTCGCGAAGGTGATAATTGATTATAAATTTCCCAAAACACAGAATCGGTCTGCCACACCACTGAGAGTTACTGTAATAAACTTAAAGCCTATAAAAAGATTGCAAAGTAGGTAAGGTATATACATAACAAAAAAACATGCTAATTCTAAACATAAAAATGATAAGGTTAAAAAGTCAACATTAGTCAACATATACAGTATAAAGAACCAATTATTTGTAATAAGGTCTACAATGAAAGGCTTAAGAATAGTATTTTTTTTTAAATATAGGATGATTATTCAACAAAACAGTAAGTAAATTTAAAATTAGTCTACTTGGTGATACATAATAGTCTACAGTCTAGTATAGTGTTTAAGAGAGGGTGTTAGTATTAGACTAATTGTAATAATATTCATCCAGATACAGATGTCCAGAAATGACTTAGTTGACAAATGGAAACTTTAAGTGAAACATGAAAGGGTTTTAAAAACATAGGTGCAAAAAATTATAATCATATATTCTTTTCTTATGCACCAAATATAATAATTGGCAATGAAAATTTCAGCTGTCAGCCACCACAATCAGCTTTATTTTTTTAAAGTGTTTAATAAAATAAAATGTTTAAAATAAACACCATGCCTTGAGTTAATTATTCTCATTACATTGTTTTGAATTATAAAAAAGATTGAGGCCTATAACTTAAATAGTTCAAAAAGTAATAAATTTTCAAGCACAAAAATGCATTCTCGGCTGTCAAATAAAAAAAATGATTTAATTTTTTTCTAGATCAAAATTTTCTTAATAAGGCAAATCAATCATCATTCATTAAAGTACCTAAATTGAAAGTTTCAGGCTTCTATCTTTCATGGTTCAAAAGTTAAAGAAATTTTTAGCATAAAAATGTTTATCTTGAACATCAAATTAAAAAAAAGTTTGTTTTTTAAATGAAGGCTTAATATGATAAGGTACATTAATAAACTTTCAATAAAGTATCTAAATTGAAAATGTGAGGTAACAGCTTTAGTAGTTTAAAAGCTACAGTTTTTTTAGGATAAAAATATTTATCTCAGCCTTCAAATTGTAAATAAAAATATTTTTATTTTTTTATTTATTAAATTGTTTAGTTTATTAATACTGGACAATAAACAAAACACATCAAAGTATTTATGTTGTAAATTTGAGGTTTATACATTCAATAGTTAAAAAAACTTTACAATTTTATCTGCAGCTCATTGAGATTTTGATCAAAGTTTTTTTTTTCTTATATTCTTTATGTTAAGTTAATGTAACCCCCCCCCTTTTTTAGATCTGAAAAAAAAATCATAACATCTGTTCTAAAAGACATAGAATACTAAGTTTGGTATCATTGGAAAGCTTGCAACCAGCTCTATCTAATTAAACATATTATATTACTGTTTTGAATTTTTCTCATTGAAGTACCTAATGTTAGACTTATTACTATTATTAATATAATTAGTCTTAGTATGATAGTATTAATTGAACCAGAGTAAAAAAAAACAAGTACAACAGAAAACTAAACTTGAGATAAATTTGAATTCAGTTAAGATACGCTGGACAGTTGGACTTAAAACCTGATCACTTATTACATCGACAGATGTTGTGCGGTGATGAGTATTTATTTAAAAAAGAAAAGAACTTAAGAAAACTTTAAATTAAAGATTGGCTAAGTAAGCCTACATAGGCTGTTACTACTATATTGCAGCCACTTGTCTGTACCTACATAGGCTGTTACTAGATACGGAATAGAATAAACAGGATAGTCTCCCTTAGAAGGGATAACTTTACATTTATAAGTACAACAGAGTTACACCATTAAACCTGAAATAGAAAGGAAAGCAAACATAAATAATTATAACAAGCGACATAAGTACAATCACACGAGATTCACTCACTCTAGGCAAGCCATCTCATCACTTCTCTAAATGTGGCCTTTGTGAGTGAGCTTCAACTGGGATGTAGCTATCGACGAGTTATGCTGGGCACCGACTCATCAAATATGCCCCCACATTCTATTTTCCCTTAATACTGTGTACAACAAATCTATACTGATGTAGGGCCAGAGCCCACCGCAATACCCGATCGTTTTTCATCTTTCTCTCCGAGATATAGAGGAGGGGCTTATGGTCAGCTTCAATGGTGAACAAGAATCTAACTTTTTTGTTGCCCTCACAATAGCTAGGCCCTCCCGTTCTATGGTGGCTCACTTTTTCTCCCTTTCGGTCAGTTTGCGGCTAATAAAAGTAATAGGAAACTTACCATCCGGGAACTCCTGCAGTACCACCACCCAGGCCAGTTGCCGAGGCGTCGGTCCTTAAGATGAACCGAGTGTGAGGTTTGGTAGTCGGAGGAGTGGGTCGCTACTTAGGAGGGATTGTACAGTCTCTAAGGCCTTCTGGCAACTGTCTGTCCATGCAACGTTGGTGGTGCAGCCCTTTCGGGTCAAGTCAGTAAGATGGGCCGTCACTGCGGCAAAGTTTAGGACGAACCGCTGATAGTAGCCTATAAGCCCCATCAGGGCCCTAACCTGAGTTTTGGTCTTTGGTGTGGAGATATTTAGAATTTCATCTACTTTTGCCTGCCCGGGTTTTATTCCGCCACCACCCAAACGATAGCCCAGGAAGTCGACGCCCTCTCCCCCTAGCATGCACTTAACCGGTCGGGCTGTAAGCCCCTCATTACGCAATCTGTTAAACACTTGTTCTAAGACGTTAATGTATTCTCCTCAGGTCTGTGTGCAGACGAGTATGTCATCTAGGTAGTTCACGACGCCCCCCAGCTCACTCAGTAGCTCCCTCATAAGACGTTAAAAGGTGGCAGGGGCGGTAACCAGACCGAACGGCATCACCCGCCATTGAAAGTTGCCCGCGGCGGTTTGGAAGGCGGTCATTTCACGTGCTCGGTCGCTAAGGGATACCTGCCAGTACCCTTTACTGAGGTCTGTTTATGACAGGAACGTTGTCCCGTCCTGTGCTATATCTTCTAGTAAGGCATCTAGGTTTGGAAGGGGTTATGCGTCAAAAACCGTGAGTTTGTTCAACTTTCGATAATCTACGCAGAACCTATACGTTCCGTCCTTTTTCTTCACTAATACCACTGAGGAGGAGTAAGGAGAATGGGACCTCTTGATAACCCCTGGTCTAAGCATGTCCTCAATTTCCTTTCAATGGACTGTTTGACCGCAAAGGGTGTGGTATACATCTGCTTTCTGACAGGTTTGTCGTCTATCAGACGTATGTCGTGTTCGACCAAGTGAGTCCGACCAGGGAGATCAGTCAGGACGTCCGAGTAACGGTCGCAGAGTTGTTTTATCTCTTTGACTCGGGGCTCAGATAATACGGGGGAGATCACCACGTCAGCGGCTGTCTCCGTTCCCTGCCCTGGTAGCATTACTTCCCCTTCATCTAAGCTTTCCTCACTTAGGTCAATTATTGCCCCTGCGGCGAGAATACTTTATTTCCCCTTTGATTTCATTTTGGTCTCTGTCTAACCCTTCTATCCTCCCCTCCTCAATTGACCTCGCTTTACTCGCAGGGCCCCCCACCAAATCCCCTGGGTCCCGGCTTATATAAGCTTTAACAGATTCCCGTGGAAAACCTTAGTCCCCTTGGGGAGTTGGAGCTGGTAGTCAAGGAGCCCCACCCTTTTGATCACTTGGTAGGGGCCCTTCCATTGCATAAGCAATTTGTTTTTCTCATCAGACATCAGAATTAGTCCCTTATCCCCTGGGGCAAACTCTCAGAGTTTAGCATTCTGGTTAAAGTATTTGCGAGCCATTTCACTGGCTCGGCTCAACTCTTGCTGGGCCAGTTGACAGGTCTCTTCTAGTTTGTTACGAAGGTCAACCACATATTGGTAAGTGGTCCGAACTTCGATGGGTTCCTGCTCTTTGGACCATAGCTCACGGAGTATATGGCTGAGCCCCCTTACCTTCCATCCATACAGCAGCTCAAATGGGAAAAAACCTAAAATTTCCATATAAGCAAACAGCAGGGCCGGCAGGTACCGGTCCCAGTCTTTGGGCCTCTCGCAACACATTTTGCCCAGCATTGATTTGAGAGTGCCGTTAAACCTTTCGATTATCCCATTACATTGGAGTGGTATGGGGTGGTCAAGAGCTGGCGCATAGACAGCAATCTCGATACCTAAATTGCCCCCCTCTGTTAGACAATATTTCCTCTGGGACCCCTACCCGAGTAAATATTTCTACTGAGGCCTCCGCAACGTTCTCGGTATCAATAACTCGAAGAGGTACCGCCTCTGGGTACCGTGTGGCGTAGTCTACGAGGGTCAGTATGTAGCGGTTCTCTCTATCTGAAGTGGGGTCAAAGTGGCCCAATATATCAACTGCTACTCGTTTAAATGGGACATCTATGAGTGGCGTGGTACCTAAAGGTAGTTTGCTAGTCTTCCCTTTAGGTGTGGTGCGTTGACACCGTTCACAAGACATACAATACCTCTTCACTTCGCCACCTATACCTGGCCAAAAAAATTGGGATTGGGTCCTCTCAAGGGTCTTCTTTGCCCCCAGATGACCTTCGAAAAGGATCTCATGGGCCACTCTCATCGCATCGCCCCTCTGCTCTTTGGGCATCACTAAATGGGTGGATGTCTCCCCCTTCTTACTTACGAGCTCTCTGTATAACAGACCCCCTTTTATTACATATCTCTCAATGCGGCCGTGGTGGTTGTTGACCCTTCCACTTTCTGCCCATTCTCTTAACTTACGAAGGGTGGGGTAGTTTTGCTGTTGGATGTGAAACTCAGAAGGGGTAATGGCTGATGCAGGGCATGGGGGCGTGGAGAGGGGTTTGACTGGTTTCATCTGCTTTCTCTCATGCTCCCTTGTCATCACTGCACAGTTAGTTGAACCTTCCCCTGGTGTTGGGTCGGGTGTAGGGGATCCCCCTCCCAGTCAGGGTTGGGTGAAAAGGAGCGTTGAGCCCCTGGCACGTTGCCGATAATGAGGTCATAGAGGGGCTCATCTAGAGCCCATGCTTCTAAATGCCCCACGTAATACGGCATGTCCACTGGTACAACCACTACTGGGGCCTCCAACACGCCCTCGTTATTTGTCTTCAACTGGCCCCTCCGCCAAGTCCTGCTCTCGTCCAGTACTATGGAGGCCCGGACCACGACTCCCCAGCATCCCGAATCCCTTAGGACTTGCACCGGGTGTCCGTTAACAAACCCTTTTGAAAGTGGAGAAGTGTCCTCGTGTGTTACAGCAGCCCCTACCTCAGCTACCTGTTCTCCCATACGGTCCGACTTTGCTGGGACCTGGGGCCGGGTGATAGGGGATGTTGATCTTACTGCCCCAATCGCACTAACTTTCCGCACCGGGAGTAGGTCTTCCCTTTTTCTTAATGGGCCCCCCTAAACTTCCGTTTAAAGCTTTCCTCCGTATAATCGTATGACTTTAGGAGGGCAGCATTCAGTGATTCAAAGTCATTTGACTCGTCAGATGTCAAGCGGGTAGCTGTCGTCACGGCCCGTCCCTTGAGTATCGATGTCAAGCAGGGGGCCCACTCATGTCTTTCCCAACCCGCGGACAGAGCGTATCTTTCAAACCTCCGAATGTAGGCGTCAATGTTTTCTGTCTCGTCTAGTTTGGGAAGTTTTGGTTTGGTGGATGTAATTGTCTGGCTGCTTGGAGTTGGGCTTGCCGCCCCTACTTCCCGTTCTAACCGTGCTAGGTCCACCCTCTCGTCAAAGCTAATTTAGCCGCCTCCTGATCGGCAGCTATTTTAGCTAACTCTACCTCTTTATCATGCTTAGCGCGTTCGGCTTCTGTTTCCCTTTCATGCCTAGCCTATTCCACCTCTCTATCCCTTTCGCACTTGGCGTGTTTTATGGCCGTATTAACGTCACACCCAAGGCATATGAAGAACTGCACATACTCCTCCATAGACCTCAAGGTTGGTGACGTTGATACCAGCCTAAAATTAGTAACAGTTTACCCAACTAAAACTCGCTGTGTAGCTCAACACACAGTTAAAGCGCTCACAAATTATTACAAATAAAAGAGGTGAATTAAAATGGCTTACCTTGACGCTTCCTTCCTCCTTTCAAAAGAATACGAGATAGCTTTCACCGTGCCTCATCTTACACACATATACACATCACGCATAAAGTCTCATATCCTTGGAATGTTTACTATTCGCCGATAATAGTCCGGCTTGTCCTTGGAACTGTCTTGCGTCTCCCGTCCTTGTTGACCTCTGGCTTTCCGTCGGACGATGCACGTGAGTAAGCGTGGCGCTTAATACTCGCGTTGTAAAAAAAAAAGACTTAGTCCGATGTAGGACTGGTCCACTGAGTACTTGTGGACTTCTTGCTTTCCGTCGGACGATGTACGTGAGTAAGCGTAGCGCTTACTACTCACGTTTTAAAACGACCTAGTCCGATGAAAGACTGGTCCACTGAATACTTGTGGACTTCTTCACTTTATGTGGGACGATGCACGTGAGTAAGCGTAGCGCTTAATTACTCACGTGTAAAAAGACCTTTTTTAAAGTCGATATAATATAAAAAGAAGAAACTCTGCAAAGTTCTATTCAAATTAAGTTCTCAGCTATTAAAATATTTAATTTTAAAAATAAAAATAGGGCTTTGATTTATTTTAAATTACAAAATGCCTAGGATGTAAGAAAAAGAAACAACAACTAATTAGATTTTTAACTATTTCATAACTCAAAACCATATTCTGAAAATATTATCAAAGCTGTACACAGAGGCGTATCTAGGGTGGGGTGAGTGTGGTCCAAAATCGAAAGTCCCGCAAGGCATCAGCTGAGGGGAGCTCCCAAAATTATTTTTGACATTAAATATTAAGTACATAATCTCATGTCACGGTATCGAACGTCAAAATGCAGGGGCCCAATAAGAGTCCAAGCCCCCGGACCCCAAAATCCCTATGTTTGGCACTGGCTTTACAATAGTCTATCTCAATGCAAAGACGTTGAATGGTACAGCTAGTATTTCTACATTACCCATCTCTGTTAATGAGTACAACAAACAAGCTCAAAATCGTGGTTTTGCGTCACTGTAGTAGATATTTTGATAGTATTATTTTAATGATTTCTCTACGTAAAATTGATTGAATATCAAAAATAATTATACCATTTTAAAGTATTTTGTAAGCCCTACAATAATATGTAATTTTTAATTACATTGCTTCAAAACAAAAGGTTGAATCTTTTAAATGTAAACCATAACCGAAGTCACTTTTACCGGCCGACGCGCGATCTAATTTGACTATCCTATTTTTAATATCCGTGCGCTCCTGTGCCATTCGTCCTACAGTAATGTCAAATATATCAATTTGTGCAAATATGAATGCCCTATACAACCATACTAAACATTTAATTAAACTATATTTAAAAATATTTTTAATTTTAAAAAATCATAATAAAAAGTAAATTACTATGTGATTTTTTTGATTTTGTAGGATTTTCTTTAGTATCTTTAGAAAGCTCGTCCATTTTTCTTTTTAAAATACGGTAATGAAAATATAATTTTTAAGCATAGCTCAGAATCGCAGAGCGCTAAGAAATAGCATATAACACGCATTTTTCACCCTTCTTGCACGACCGTGAAAATGGCCGACAATCATGTTGGCAACGCTACACCAGTCACAATGAATAGAACTTTATTGGGACTTAAACACCTAGTTGGTAAGTAAAAACGATAAAAACATGTAGATAAATAGTTACATTATTTGTTCATTACGCTTATAGCTTTATATTTTTTTGGAAATGTTTATTGTTATAGTTATAATAACTTTAATTTGATAAACCTCGAGGCCATTTTGATGATTGTTTACATTGAACGATACCCCTCATGTTTGCGGACACTTCTATTTTTTTCTGGCTATTTTTTTTAAAGAGATAATATTTTCTAAGTTTATATATTCAAAATTGACTAGTATATCTTTTTTACAGTTGTTAGATAGTTTTATATCTCAAATTTAAATAAATATAATAGGTCACGTTATCGGTAATTTGTTGTTAATGGAAACATATAATATATTGTAGGCCGACCGAATTAACTTAACTATTATTGAATGGATATTTTTTTTTTATTATTGTTGAAATATAACTGTTATTTTTAGTCTATACTTAAATTCACTATTATTTAAGTCAGAACCATTTTTTAAATATCAAAATTTGCTTTCCATGACTTATGAAATATTTAGATGGGTTGGACTAATTTAAATTATAACTGTATCTGAGCACATTATTCATCAATTTAAAACTGTATTTGTGGTATACATTGATAAATTAAGTACTTTTGAGTCAAAGTATTATCTATAAACTAGCTTTACCCTGCAAAACCTTCGCATAGATTTATATTCCCTTCAGTTTGATCAGTAGGATATGTTATTTTGGTTTCGGACAGTTTTAATAATTTCATGATATAATTAAAAATTAAAGATGTAATATGTTGTAGAAATAATATATAAATAGTGTACAGTTTAAGATATATTTAATATTATGCTTTATATCTTTGTAAAGGCAAATAGATAAATAATAGGTCTAATGAAAAGTAATACATTGTTATTTCTTTTGTTATAACAAATAAATACTTAGTAAAGCTTGTAATGATCTAAATATATTTGCCTCATTTGTTAAGTCTACTTAATGTTGTTTGTTTCTTTTTATTATCTTTTCCCTATTTCAATCCTGATTTAATTGGAAAAGATTTTAAAAGCATAGTAAAAATATCTGTGCTCGATGCGAAATCATGTTGATGAAAATATCAATGTTTTAAATACATAATAAGTATGTTATGTCAAATTTCATGTTTTATTATAGCATGACAGGGAGAAAGAGAGAGAGAAAGAAAGTGAGAAAGAGTGAGAGAGGAGAGAGAAAGGGGGATAATATGACAGAGAGAGAGAGAGGGAGAGGGAGAGAGAGAGAGAGAGAGAGAGAGAGAGAGAGAGAGAGAGAGAGAGAGAGAGAGAGAGAGAGAGAGAGAGAGAGAGAGAGAGAGAGAGAGAGAGAGAGAGAGAGAGACGCAGTTACCTGTACAGCTTTCTAACAGATATGTCTGTTAATGTTGTCAAATATATTTTCCAAGTCAAAGTACACACTCCTTATAATAAGACAAAAAGTTTTATTATATATTAATATATATATATATATGTTTGTATTAAATGTTAGCTTTATAAAATACATTAAGACAAACTGCTTTATTAAATTACACAACAAAATGTTCACCTTTATGCTCTGTGTTGGGCCTTATTTGATGTTATGTATAGATATTACACAATGATATTATGCTCTGCCTGTAATGTGCTGGAAAATTGCTGACCCTTTGATCATAGTGAAACAAAAAAAATTAAATGACTAAATCACACACCATTATTTAAGTGGAAAGTAGTTGAAGCTAAGTACTAAAACTAGAAGTTTAACTGGAAAGTGGTTGGAGCTAAATACTAAAAGTAGGAGTTTAGGTGGAAAGTAGTTGGAGCTAAATACTAAAACTAGAAGTTTAACTGGAAAGTAGTAGGAGCTAAGTACTAAAACTAGGAGTTTAGGTGGAAGGTAGTTTGAGCTAAATACTAAAACTAGAAGTTTAACTGGAAAGTAGTAGGAGCTAAGTACTAAAACTAGGAGTTTAGGTGGAAAGTAGTTGGAGCTAAATACTAAAACTAGGAGTTTAGGTGGAAAGTAGTTTGAGCTAAATACTAAAAGTAGAAGTCTGAATGGGAAGCGAAATACTCCATCTAGACAGAGTCAGTGTGTCACAAGTAGCTACACCCTAAATCTACATTAGTTATTTTTGTTAACATAAAGAGAAAAAAAATTCATAATGCCAGTAAAATTTAATAATGTTTGTATTAAATTAACTATATATAACCGTGTGAGATAAGCACCTGTGCAATTTAAGCTGCATTGCTGTAGATCTGTACATTGCAGTATGTTAACTTCTATGCTCTTTGTCTTAGCAAAGTTACCTATGAAGTCATCAAATGGCATTTCAGCCACAATTTTCTTGTCATCAAACATCCGTGTCAAAAAAGAAATTTATAAGTAAATGCTTATTTCAGATCTGAAGGGTACATCTCAATAAGTGACTTGGCTTTCGAAACTGTTTGATCAGTTGAAAGAGATCTGTCCATAAGAAAGTTGAACCTGTCTTGTAGCGTTGTGTAGGCTGCTAGCCGTTTTCCCATCTCAGCAATAAGTCTATCTATGATAACATAAAAAGACTGAGTACATAATTCGTCACTAGGACTCATACATACAACCGGTTCATTATCATCCACAACTTCATCATGAAATCGGTGTCGCTGTCGTTTGTGTTGTGAACATTATTTATAGTCCGTTTGTGAGAGCTCTCTTGCTATACCTTCATACATTTTAAATTTATCGCGTGTATCATGAAAGTTAAGAACATGACTGTCATACAAGTTGATGATGGTCGTTAACTCAATTCCAGGCTCTTGTAGAGCTTTGTTGAAAACATCAATTTTTTGGAGCGTTAACGCTATCTCGAAATGGTCCAACTTCTTTGTGAGTGATTTGGCTTCATGCAAAGATGCTGGTGATTGACGTTCGCTTGTAGCAACATTCGACAATATTGTCGAATTTCCTTATAATTGGCAAAAAGGCTCTAGTAGCATCGTCTTGTGATGACCACCTGGTTGCTGAGAGCTCCTCAACATTAAAGTTTTTTACTTTTCTTTCAGGCACTCTGTCCATTTTAACCATCGATGCGGTGAAAGCGAAAAAAAAACGTGTAGACTGACTGAACAATAGCAAAATAGTTGACTGCATCTGAACAGCTCTCTACAGCAGATGAGCCTACTAAATTTAAGCTGTGGGAAGCGCATGGCACCCACTCCGCTAATTTATAAATCTCTCTAAATCTAGCTTGTACTCCCGAATAAATCCCACTCATATTACTCGCATTGTCTATACCATGAAGTCTGAGAGTACTCACCAAAAGATCGAAAAGGTATTTACCATCGTGTTGTTCAATTGGAATGAACTGAAGAAAACTCTCTACAACAGTTCCACTTTTGAGAACATAGCGAACAACAACTGTCAGCTAATCCATGTGACTGATGCAAGGAGTGGAATCGATACTGATTCCATAATATTTAGCATTCTTAATGTTAGAAGTATCTGCACCAAAATGCGTCACATATACTGGCAGAAAGATATGATACATTCCCCTTTCCGGGGTTTCCATGTCTCTCAATGTGGTCCTTTATAAAAGGACCAAATTCAGCTAAAAAGTCAATGCTAACAATGTAATTTTCATTGTTATAACAGTTATGTAAATGGCTGTCACCGTGAAAAGCTAACCCTCTGTCAGCAAGAAATCTTATCCCAGCAACTATTCTCTTGAGAACATCAACCCAGTGTTGACACAATTTTTGCTTCTCCTTTTGAAGTTTTTCGTCAATTCTAGATGACTGTTGACATTCTAACATCCTTGACAGAGCAGCAATGTGATCCTTCTACTTCTCATGTGATATAATCCTACTGATGGCGTATTTCCAGTCATCAAAACCATCGATAAACTGATTAGCAAAACCGGTGTTGTAGTCAAACAGCTTGCACACATAACAAAACACTTTACCCGTTGAAGGAGAATAGAGAAGCCAGACTCGCGTGACAGTTTTACCATTTGTTAACGTTTTAGCAAAATATTTTTGCGTGCATATCTGATCTTGTCACCAAATTGTCTACCCTTTAAAGTAAAATCTAACTCCAAATTTTGGGAAGGAAGATTTTCAGCATACTAACTTCTCAGATGTGTGGTAGAGTGTTTTCAATTTTTTTTTTTAAATTTAACCGCATAGGTCATTAATGGATGAGGATTGATTTAATAGGTAACCAGTACAAATTTCAGTAAAACAAAATGACATTAACAGACTGCTCAAAGGGTCTCCTTCTTTTGGCATATTCGTAAGTCTATATGATGCAATATTTGAGTGGATTTTTTTAAAATTGTCTGTAGTGTACTATTATTGAAATTTAAATGATTAATTCCGCATTATTCATTCTGCAATTTACACTGATGTGCGTTCTTTTTCTGTCAGATTTCAGATTTACATTTCAATTGTAATAATTAATATGGCATCTGTACCTCAAAAGACTTTTAAAACTAGATCTGAAATCGATGTCTGGTTGATTGGTCTACAGTTAGCATCTCTTGATTTAGTCACTTGTTCTAACAGCCTACCAACTATGGGGCTCACTCTGCGTCGTTTATTTTATTACACGAAGAGTCAGAAGCTTACTCTCTCTGAAAGTTGCTCAAACGTGATCGATGAAGTTTTTGCTTTATGGTTTATAGCGCACATCCCAACGACACGGAAACCCAATGCTGTTGCTAAGCTAAAAGCATTGTACGAGAGGTATGTTAAGCTTGGCAAGAACAAAGACCGTCGAAGTGATAGGCAGATGGAGTTGGAAGTTGAATTTTCCCAGCTGATGAATCAACTATATGATGTTGCACATGTCAGGTGTAATGAAATCCCGAGTTTGATCAAAATACAAGAAGACATTGCTTTCCTTGAAGATCAGAGAGGGGATAGGGAAATGGTTATTGGTCATGAAGATTTGAAATTTAAAGAACAACAGGCAAAGAAGCAGCGCCGGGAAGTTGAAGAATTCCGGAGAAAAGAAAAGGCATTAAAGTAAACGGAAGATGTAAGGTCATTTTCTGCCTGAGGTCATTTTCTGCCCGTGATCCGACGAATGCGAATGAAACTGACGAGCCTTGTGAGATGCTGGGTATCATTACTTCAACCAGGTATCGGGTTTGATCTTGATGCGGAAATCTCAATGAGCAAGTATCATGTATGCACCATTGAAAAACATTACACTACCGCAGCATCATCATCTCAATCGCAAACACACATCAATAAACGACCTATTGTTGACGATCCACTCTTTGTTGCCAGTCTTTACAGGACTAAAACAACACCTCGTGAAGCGATGCACATAATTGCTCCTGCCTTTACTGCTGCTGGTGTCAGCATTGACACAGTATCACTGTCAAAAAATTCAATATAAAGAGCTAGAAAAAATTTCGCCAACCAGTCACAGTAAACCAGAAGGAAGGAGATGTTTGAGCCAAGCATAACATTAATTGCTCATTTTGATGGAAAATTACTACCAGATGTTGGTGGCCAATCAGACGAGCTAGTTGATCGAATGCCAATCGTTGTGTCTGGAGTGAAGGTTGAAAAGCTTCTGGCAATTCCACAACTTCCAAGATCAACCGGTGAATTGATGGGTAAAGCTGTGGTTCAGATACTACATGAGTGGAAAGGTGTCCCAGAATGGCAGGCTGGTCTTTGTTTTGATACAAGTTCTAACACAGGAGTTCATACTGACGCTATAACAGTTATTCAGGGGATGTTTGACAAACGCCTTCATTTTCTTGCATGCCGTCATATGATCTTTGAAATAATATCAGCAGCAGTGTTTGACAAGTTGTTTAAATCATCTGGACCACACATTTCACTGTTCAAATGTTTCAAGAAAACGTGGTCAACCCTTGATACATCACGATTTGCTGCTATTGATGTCTGTACATCCAGCTCAGAGTTGACAAACAGTGAGAAAGCTTGGCTTTATGAGAGAAAAGTAGACATTATCGACTTCCTTCACACATGTCAGAAAACTCAACCGAGACATGACTATTTTGAGTTTCTTAACTTGACACTACTCATGCTAAGCAGCAGTAACGACATTGGTGAATCATCAGGTCATTTCAGTCCTTCAGGTGCCTATCATCGTTCCCGCTGGAAGGCTAAAGGAATTTATTGCCTGAGAATGTACCTGTTTCGTGAGCAACTCAACCTCACAGCAGAAGAGCTGCAGGATCTCTGGCGTATATCCTTGTTCACCGTTACTATTTATGTGAAAGCCTGGTTTAGTGCCACCAGCATCTGTGATTTACCGTTGAATCTGTGCTTACTGCAGAATTTGGAGTCATATGCTGGGGTTGAAAAACAAATAGCAGACATTGCGCTGAAGAAAATAAGATGGCACTTGTGGTATTTGTCTGAAGACTTGATCGGCCTCTCTTTCTTTTCTGACAGTGCTTCAGATGGCGAAAAGGAGGCCATGGTTATGGCATTACAGAAGCCGAAGCTTCAGCAAGATGCGAGGAGGGTTGATCCCAATTCAGTTGTGTCATTTCCGAGGAAGAGTGTATCAGATTTTTTAACTGAAAAATTCATTCAACTTGATCACAGCCTTAAGAATTGATCCTTCTTGTCTTCAAGGTAGTCCATCTACTTGGTACCAATGTCCGACCTATGCGAGTACCAGAGAGAAGATCGAAGGGCTAAGAGATGTTAATGACTATGCTGAGCGTGCTGTCAAGCTGGCAACAGACTTCAACAGTGTTCTGACATACGATGACACACAACGTCAACTGGTGTTTCAGATAGTTGAATATCACCGCAAATTTGTGACTCAACCCGTGAAGAAGAGCTACAAGACTGATTGTTAGGAATGATATTTATCTGCTTTTTGACAGGATATGACTAGGTTTGACTAAATATGATTATATATGACATGTGTTATGTATCTAAACCAAACAATCAACTGAACAAAAGAAAATTCGCAGTTCAAAGACTAATTTTGTCAAAAATGTCGTTTTCGCAAAAAAACAAACAAAAAAAACCTTAAAAGTTTGATACTAATGAGCAGTCACTTAGACTCAATATTCTTTTCCTATAATTTGGCTTACGTATTACTTACCACAAACCTCACATTTCTGGGGGAGGGGGTATGCCAATGTGAATTGAAAAAAAAATTACCATTATTTTTTGAAACACTGTGATGAGCAGTTATCTCCCAATCAGCTGGATCACTTGAATAACTGTAATCTTTAGCATGCATATCATGCTTCAAATCGTCATCTCCTACTGACCCTAATATACAATCTGTCAGAATGCTAATCATATACAGCAGCTTCAGTATGACCCATGGCAAAATTAGCAGATACCTTTTTCTTTGTAAAACTTGTTTTACTTTTTTCAGCACAGTCCGGCAACATTATTTCTGGTATTGATGGATTGTTGGTGTACATTGTGGCCGAAGAAGTAAATGAAATGTCATTATCACTAGTATTACTAGTTCTATCAGAAATGCAATAATTGTCTCTGCTCATAAATTGCAGCAACGAACCCCGAAATTTTTCAATGCTTTTTCTTTCTCCTCCTATTTCTTCCGCTTCTCAAATCCACTCTCGTGTTTCCTCTTGTATCCAACAGACATGATTATTTAAAAGTACTTTCGTTACTTTCTGAAATTTTGTAAGAAAAAAGAAGCACACGATTAATGATAAACAACGAATGTGAAGCGCACGATGTAACACCAAAATTACTACGTCACCACTGCATAGAGCAAGGAGGTTGGATTACTGGAGGCGGCATGACGTCACTAGGTTGAAACCAGTGGGCGGAGCCTATCACCATATTGTTTGACTCAAAACATTGGTAGCTGTGTAGTGTGTATTTTCTATTATTGTACTATTTTGAACGTTATAAAACACTGCTTTAAAATTGTAAAAAAACGTAATAAATGCCCTCTTGTTCGGCGTACGGTTGTACACAACGACGACAAGAAAACGGGATATTGCTTCATCGGTTAGTCACTATAATAATAATGCTAATTAGTTAATTTGTTTGTGCTTAATACTGTTGCTGTAAAGCAGTGCTGTCGTGATATGCAATAAACATCTAGATGATGACACAATGCCGTTGGCAAAAAGAGAGCCTAACGTTTATGATTGTTGCCATCAATGGTTCATTTAAGTTTCCTGTTGGCTATTCTTTAATCGATGGATTAGGTGGCATTGTGAGAGCTAGTCTTGTGCGAGAGTGCATTAAGGACTTCATGATATTGGTGTTACATTGACTTCTTTGACTTTTTACGGTTGGTCATCCAATTTAGCCATGGTAAAAAAATCTTGGGTGTAATCTTCATGTAATCAATTCAATAGCTATTTTAAGCATCCGATTACTGATCTAAATATTGCTATATTTTTATTTCCTTGCCACACGATGAAGCTTGTACGTAATACTTTAGGGAACGAAAAATCGCTCGTTGATGGTGATGGTAATTTTATCAAATGGAATTACATTGAAAAATAGCATAAAATTCATGAAAATAAAGGGTTGCATTTTGGTAATAAATTGCAGTCTTCACACATCATGTGGCAGAAAATCAAAATGAATGTGAGATTAGCAGCACAGCTGCTCAGTGAGACCGTTGCGTCTTCACTTGAGTTTTGTTTAAATGAAAAAGGGCCAGGATTTGAAGGTTGTGAGTCAACTATCCGTATTTTCAATTCCTTTTTCGACATATTGACTTCACGAAACCAGAAAGGTAAAGGTTTTCATAGTCCTTTGAGCATCTAAAATATTGATAGGTGCAATCCGATGACATACATAACTGGTTTACATGAATCGCTAAATGGCAGATTCATGTTTGATTCTTGTCGCAAAACAGGCTTTATTGGCTTTTTATATGTGCATCCAGGCCCACCGACAGAAATTTCAGGCCTCTGAGCAGGGCTGTCACGGGCCCCCCGTGCTGATAATAATATTTTCAAAAGTTGATTGGCCAGCTCAGTCCGGGCCCCTAAAACTCGCCGGGCCCCTGGGCATTTGCCCCCTGCCACCCCTCTCGGTGTGTCTTTGTGTATAGATAGTTTGCTGCTATCGTTTGATTTACTGATTGCTTCGAAACGCTTCGAAAGGCAATAATGATATAATTGTTTCTAGTCTAATTTACGCTGCTTAGTGCTAGCCATTTTTCATTGTTTGATCAAATGCTGGCAATAAACACCAAAGTATAAATACAAAGTATTATGTATTATGTAAAAATACAATTTTTACCCTGGCTTTAATTCAATATAGCGTATAATATAAGCTTTATAGGCCTCGATCAGCTGATCGTATAAATAGATTACATAGACTACAGCGCTTTGTAATTGACCCATTAAAATATCTAGACCACCAGAAATTAACTAGGGCCTTAACAGACTTTAGAAAAAACGTGATGACAAAATACGAAGCTCACTGGAGTCGTTACCAGAATGAGAAAACTTATATCGTAATGAAAGCTGCCCTCACGGGTGGAATGTTTTGAGTCGAACAATATGGCGATAAGCTCCGCCCATTGGTTTCAGCCGATAGGAACCATGTGATAGCAGCCGCCGCCTCCATGTAATCTAACCTCCTTGGCATAGAGTCTGCATAGAATAATTATTAATGCGGAAAGTTTATTTCGATTTCAAATCGCAAAGAAGTGCGGGTAAATTCTTGAAAAATATTAAAAATGAAGTCGAGGAGAACCTACGACTTTGAAAGTACCTAGGACCTACGATGACCTTTAAACGGCCCTGGTTTTGGCAGCTGACTCATGGAGTCATATTAGTTAACTCGTGAAGTCTACTTAGATACCTCGAGTAGAAGTTCTTGTAACTAGGACAGAATTAATTCGAGTAGCTAGTCCATGAGCTTTTATGTTTTGGTAAGGGTTGTGTTCAAGTTACCGAGATGGTACACACCTTAAATACCTGGAATCCTGATAGTGTGTTGGATTGTTGTCACCGCCATTAGCCGTACTCATCCACACTGCTGTTGGCTAACAGCTATTTTTAGTGCTTCGTGGTTTCTTTGTAAATGAAATTAGTAGTTGGTAAAAATCTATCTGCCCTTGTCAGGGCGCAATAGTATGCACAGTGTAGTAAAGATTTGTTTTGTTATGTAAAACAACTTACTTGTGCTGATTTTTTTAGGCTACGTAGCTATAGTAAATAAACATTCACCTTTACTATGTTAGTAATTGAACTCTAATCCCACTTGACAACAGCCGTCATGATAGCAGCCTGCCAGAGTCTTGACTATATAGCAAGATTGTGACAATTGCAAAATGCAACAAAATAAGGAATCACATTTATGAGAGGAACAAAATACATTTATTTTATTTTTTCAATAAATATTAGATAATCCCCCCCCCCCAACTTACCGAAATATGCTATTGCCATTGATTAAAAAAAAATGTTTTTATATCTGTAGGATATTACAGATATTATAAAGAAAAGGCTTTTTTTTAACAATTAAATATTATTTGTAATGTTTTAGAACAAAATTATATAAGCTCGTTAGAAGAACAAATAAATGTGTATATTTTTGTACGCAGTTTCCAAGAAACCGACAAATATATTACAGAAAACTTCTACAATATATTCCTGATTGTAATATATAAGGATAGTGGTAAACTCTAATTAATATATTTAAAAATATTACTGTACCAAAAGAAGGGAAGTGAGGTGGAGTAATACAAAAAATTGTATGTATTAAAGATAATTCTACAAATTTACTACCGATAATAGAAAGCTTGTGATATATGCTAAGTTAATGTCTTTATAACTTTTTGAGACATCGCATACAAGGGTTTTAAAATTTTAAGTAAGAGTTTTTTGCCAAAATAGCAAAAAAAAAAAAAAAAGATACATCAAATATATAAAACTTATCTCATTGAAATATTTATTGTAAAACCTCCTAACAAAAAATAGAATTATCTGTGGTTAACATTTAAAAACATTTTGTTGGGTTTATATGTTTTTCTTTTTTTCTAAACGTTTTTATCTTTTCCTCGTAATTTGTTTTATCATTTCAGTATTATAATATAAACACTTAATTTTTTTTTAATTTTGTTATACACTCTTAAAATTTCTTTTTTATTATTTTTCCCCTAAAAATGTAATGACGCAACTTGTTAGTGAATTCACTGGTACCAATTGAACAGCCCACGAATATAATATTTATAATATCAATTAAAAAGTATGGAAGCTTTTTTTCACTTGAAAACCAAGACCTAAAATTACAATATTGTTCCTAGGTATGATGTCCTTTAGTATTCTATTAAAAAATGCCGAGATAATCAATAAACGTACAATAGACTTTGCTAATATAAAAAAAAATGTGTTACCATTGAAAAAGCTCCAAACGTTATCGTTTAATATAGAATGTATTCGCTAAATTATTAAAAGAGTCCACTAATGTTTAAATAAAGGCAGATGTTGAATGTTGCAGGTTTTATTATTTAAATTATTTTATCTTGGCGACTCCTATCCTGTAATGATGAGATATTTATTTCACTATGAGGCGTTTTTTTTCTTTTGCATTGCTTTTCTTTCATCCCCACACTAGACAACAGTGCGATGACCATAGTTGCACAACGAGGGTCATATAGGGAACGTTAACCGTAATCTGAAAAATCCTTTTGTACTTACCGAAGATCGACAGTCGAGCGTTTTATATTTCATCCTGTTGTAGCATCCATGCAATAAATAGTACTACTAATAGTAAAGGTTGTGATAATATTAGCTGGTGTGTGTGTGAAGTCCCTGTAAGGATGAGATGAAATCTCTTAGATCCTATAAACCACTGATGAGAAGGTTTTCGTTGTGCCCTTCTTTCATCCTCACCATAGCCGATAATGCAATGGCCATGGAGGCACCACGGGAGATATATCGGGAACTTGAGCCAAGACCTGAAAAATTTCCTTGGTCCTCTCTGGAGATTGAACCAGGTACCTTCAGGTCACTGTTGATTTAATACACTAGCTGGTAACGCTGTTGTAATCAGGGGTGGGGTGTCGGCCAAAATATTAGCCAACACCGACACCGACACCGGTGTCGGTTTTCTATCATCCGCCAACACGGACACCGACACCGAGGAGGGGGGCAAAGGGAGATAATTTTGTATTTTCCCCTGTATATATCTCAGACTATATATATATATATAAAGATGCACGTCTAATTGTATATTTTTTCTTCTTGGCTCTACATTCCATTTAGGGCCCTGGCCTGCCATACTACTCTTCTCCACTTTTCCCGACCCATGGTCTTCTTTCTCCAATCTCTCACTCCTATGGCTTTAAGGTCTTTCTCCACTTCCTCCAATTATTTGCTTCCTGGTCTGCCTTTAGGCCTTTTCTCATTGGGTGTTGTCTTATGTATTGCTTTTGGACGTCTGTTTTTTTCCATTCTTTCTATGTGCCCTGCCCACTTCTATCTATTCATTTTAATTTCAGCTGTTATATTTGGTTCTTCATACAGCTCGTACAGCTCTGAAATGGTTCTACTTCTCACTCGTTATTTTCCTTTACTGGCCCATATAATATCCCACATATTTTCCTTTCCCAAGTGTTTAGCATATTTTCCGCTTGTTTTCTGAAATTGTATATTTATACTTTATCGATATTTTTTTTATTTAATGTATACTTTTAATAAACAATATAAACTTTTTCTGGTAAAATATTTTGAACTTTGGTGAAGTATATTTGTCATATGTATATTTACTTTTGTTACTGATTCCTTATAAAATCAATGTATACTTATAATAAAATAGGAAAAAAAATCTTTCGATAAGCATTTAATGAATGCAGTACTAGGTGATAAACAAAAATATGCACACATTCGGGCAGGGTCAGCATAATAACCTTTTGGAGGCACTTGCAAAACATATTTATCCCCAACCACATTCCATTTTTATTGCGAGAATTGACAGCTAATTCTAAGTCTATAACGTGAAGTGTTTTAAGCTGTATTTTAAATTGACTGAATATATTTACTTCGATCATTTGACTTTTGAATGCTAAAAAAGTAAAACTGATACAGTTTCGTGCTTGATCATATTTTTTTTCAGTACCGTACTGGTACTATTGCCATTTCTCTGTCAGTTGTTTACAACGTAAAAGAAATATTGACAGTATAATTACATCCTACAGTGTATAATCAAATCGACTGGTAATATTCGTGCACATATTATGCAACTATACAATTTAATACAGGTCTGATATCCTGGTACATTTGCAACGTTTTTCTATCTTTCCTATTCATTATCTGGTAGTTGCCGCTCTAAAGTATAACCAAACTGTCCGACTGCCTGGGCACCCACAAACACAGTGGTCCCCAATCCCCAGTACCGCTCCGTGGATCAAATGGCACTGGGCCGCCCACGAAACATTAAATTATTTCCTTTTTATTTATTGTAGTGTATTTCTCTCAGGATAGTGCGACACCTACCCCTCTCGGGCCGCGGTAAAATTATCAAATGTCGACCGGTCTGCGGCGAGAAAAAGGTTAGGGACCACTGCACTAACACACACACCACTTCTATGGTACCGGTAGCTTTTATTTTGTTTAAACAAAATAAATTTGCCTTTGGATCTTACTAAGCTGCTCTTTCAAAGCAAGTTTGTCGGCATTTTTTTTCCGACCTCACCATGAATATACATAATTTTATAGATGAATATAAAAAAAACAACTTAAAGCAGGTATAATTATGTTGCAGCATGCATTGTATGAGCCTAATTTGTAGTGTAATTACTAAATAACATAAGTAAATAAATACAATTCCCAAACTGTGGAGTTAAATGTGTTTATTTAAATAATTATGCACAGGGCGCCGCAGGCTTGCGGAGCCGCCATATTTTTTTCGGCTCCGGCTCCGGCTCCCACAAATTTGACGGCTCCGGCTCCGGCTCCCTATTAAGATAGTATCACACGAGACAAACATTTTTGTAATTGCTCCACGCTAACATCCCGCTGATAAAAAGTTATGCAAATTTTGCCGCGTTCAGCCCCTTAGTCAGGAACTTTAAAAATATACGCTTTGTCGGTTTTACTAAAAACAAACCATTTCAGTGCATCCAGAAACGTATCATTATTTTCGATCGAGGTTTCACTAGTCGCCATTTTCATAAGTACTAAAAAGTTATTTCAATGATAAAATTAGCAAATAGTAAATTGATACATTATTTAAAATATTTTAAAGACTTCAGTATTTATATTTATTATTTATAAATTCAAAGTGACTATTCGGACCCGGGCAGGCCCGTAGCCAGGATTATTGCATGGGGGGGGGGGGAAGAATTTTTTCGGCCGGGGGGGGGGGTGCCGAATAACTGATTCTGGGGTACAGCGGCGGATCTAGACAACATTGACGGGAAGGGGCGAAACCGTTTTCATTGCTGAAAATTGGTCTTTGAACAAAAAAAAATTCGATAATTTAATGATGTATTACCTAAACTTGCGATGCCCCCCCGGCCCCTCCCAATAATTCCGCCCCTGGTGGGGTAGAAGAAATGTTCGGGGGAGGCGAAGATGGAGGTGCGAAGCGCCCAAAGCTTGCGAACGGAGAGGAGGGGTTTTGGGAGGGGACCTCAGTGAGTCCCCTCCCCAAGAAATGTTTTGCAGTTCCATATCTGGAATGGTGCATTTTAGTACCGATTGTTTAGCTATTAATTAGAAATATATAATTTTAACTACGTTTCAATAATGCATGGCATGTTGCAGTTTTGTTAAAAATAATTTAAATAGTAAAGAGTTTTAATGATAAAAATTTATTGAGGCTGATTTTCATTCGGACCCCGTCCCAATAAAGTCTGATTGTTATTCGGACCCGTGGCAAATATGCACTTAGCTTAGCTATACATAAACTTTATTTTTGTTTTTTGTTTATTTTTTTTTATAATTGTTTGAATTGTATGATTTAATCGTTACTCAGTGTCTAGGGTTTCACTAAGCGGACTCTGTATTATTATTTTTTCGGGTTCCGTCTAATAAAGTTCAAATATAGCTAAGCTTAGTGCATATTTGCCACGGGTCCGAATAACAATCGGATTTTATTGGGACCCGGGTCCGTATAGCCACAACCTTATAAATTTATCTGCTCTATTTCAGATATTCTGTTTATAATAAAATTGTTAAATACAAAAGGCTTCCATTTTGTTTTTATTCTATTACAAATTCGCGGTCAAATAATAATACGAAATGACGCGTTTGTCATCGTAGTAAAAATTTATTTTAAATGATTGATACAATTATTATATGAAATAAAACTGTTTTAACTTTAAATATAGCAAAATAACATGCCATTAAAAAAATTTCGGAGGGTAAACAAGATATAAAACGAACACAAAACGATTCCCCATTAAAGATTTCTTGTGGTGATGTGCGTGTTACTGTTGTGGCGTTCGTAAAACATGACATTTCAAATTGTAGGAGGCAAACAATCAAACAAATCTGTAATTTTTAAGCTAAAAAAAAATTCTGCTGTAAAAAAAAAACCATTTGGGAGCCGTGGAGCCGCCAGATTTTTTCGGCTCCGGCTCCGGCTCCGGCTCCAGCAAAAAGTAGCGGCTCCCGGCTCCTCGGCTCCGGCTCCGGCTCCGCAAGCCTGGGGCGCCGAGCTAGACGGGTCTTTGAAATAGTAATCTTGAAAACAATGTTCAGCTTCTAAACCAGACAAGGGCAATCTACGTTTTGATTTGACACGCAGTACACTCCCCTTTTTTCAGTTACATTGATAACATTTACATTTATGTTAGCTCACATAAAGTATTATAAACACCCCAGTGATCTGCTCTTGGTCCAGCCCTTCAATCAAATTTAAGAACCTATTGTGGTTCTTCAGTAGTTATAAATTTACCTCTGTGATCTGCGTTTTTGCAGCATGTCCATTACGATGAAAAAAAAATTATCAGTTGTACATGTAACATTGAAAGGTCACGAAAAACACCAGATATTGACTTCAAGAGTAGCTGCAGTGAATACTTTGAAGTAACAAAATTGTATGGTTTACTTCAAGATATGCCACATTATGTGGGATGTTATTTTTATAGTAAACCTGAAGCGGCCAATTCGCTACTTTTAATTAGTTCTTATTTATGTGTAGGCTTATCTATCTATATATATATAAAGCAACTTCGACAACGACGGCGCACAGGACTATTTATAGATTGTGGAATTTCCGATCACAGACGACATCAGTGAAAAATTAGGGGGGGGGGGGGGTTGAGAGAAAACAAGCAATTAAGCCTGTTCCATTCTGGACACAGGACGTGTTAGCGCATTTTCGTGTTATGTATCAGTACGTTTGTTAGCTTTCAGTAAATATTTGTAAATTTTGGAAATGTTTATAAATTCAATTGTGTAATGCATATATTTGTAAAAAAAAATTATAAAGACGTTTCTTTATATTAGAAAAAAAATTATTGTCTCTCAAATCTAACTACAAGTGGTTTGTGGTTACTGAAATAGGACTCATAATTGAAAACATTCTAAACTATAGTCATTTAATCGTCCGAAAACTCCGTCAATTGTTGCATAGCTCTGATACTTTCAATAAAACTCATAACACAAGCTTACTATTTCATTTGATGAGTTTCTTAATAAATCTTGGTGAAACTACGTGCTGCAGTATTTCGCACCAAATGAACGGGTTATTGAACGTACAAGGTGTATATATAATATATAAGCCCCTTAGGAGCCCTGAAGCCCGGCCCTCAGAGGTCCTATCGCAAAATGAACTTTTGATGTACACATGGCAGGCCAAGACCTACAAAATGATATATACATCATGGGTCTAGGACTTATAGTTGCTGAGATATAGCGCTCCTTTATTAATATAGCATATTAGTAAAAACGGTACTAAGGCCCCTTTTACGGCCCTGAGAGATCAGATCGCGAAATGGAAAAAGTCATTTCTTGGCAGGCCAAGACCTACAAAATGATATATACATCATGGGTCTAGGACTTATGGTTATTGAGATCTAGGGTGATGACGGACGGACGGACGGACAGACAAAACGGGGACAATAGAGCATTTTTTTCGAAAATGCTCTAAAAAAAACCACTATAGTGTGCTGGGAAGGGTTTGATCACAGCAAGCAAGCGTGTTTCCGAATACGTCACAGAAAGCAAATCTCGCGTAGTTTTCTGATTTCATGTCTAGACAGCGGAAAATGAGGGAATGAAATAAAATAACATTATAATGTCAACTGATTATTGTAAAAAAAAAACACATTTAATAATACATCTACGTGTAAAGAAAGTAATATTTAACTAATTTCCAATCATTCAACGTTGAAGTGTAGATAATAAAATATTAGGTATGGTGGAATCTTTTGTTTTGATTTCTTTGTGCTGCTGCTTTGGGGAAAATCACTATTAAGTAAATTATAAATGTGTATGACGCTTTACAAACAAATGTTAACTGTTTCAAAATATGTACGCATTACAAAAAAATAATAACTTATATCTATCTGATTTGAATAGTGTAGGTACTGTAGGATGAGGTTAGAAGAAAAGAATCTTATGCTGTGTTATGCAAGTCTAACAAAAAAATACAAAGCAGAGACTGCCATTACTTGAATGAAAAAAAAATGTTACATCAAATAACACTATAGTGTGATGGGGTAAGGGGTGGATTGAGGCAGACACAAAGGGAACCAAAAAAAATAAAATAAAACACTCACCACCCAAAATATGTTTGTTAGAAACTGAATGAAAAAAGATTAAAATTTAAAAAAATCATGATTTAAAAAAAAGGCATTAATATATAAAACAATTACAGAGAATTCAGTCTGGCAGCTTGTCGAGAATCAAGGCACACAAAGAATTAACTAAAAATCTGTAAACAACAAAATAGAAAAAACGATTATTACATTAATCATATTGATTAATAAGGCGGCGTATGCTACGACGTGGAACGGCTAGTGCTCAAATATTGGTAAAGATTATTATTAACAATTGCCTAAGTCAGCAAGTCACTGCAAAGTACAGACATATCCAACAACACTAGAGCAATGATGCTTGGAAGTTTATAAGTGGCCATTCAGAGAATGCAGAATGCTGAAATAAGGGCTACAAACAATGATAAAAGATGGTTGTTCCAGACCTATTTTTTTAAAAAAGAGAGAGACGTATGAAGACACTACATACTTAACAGTTAATAGAGGAAGGAATCGTTATTTTACACCCGAATTAAACCTGAAATTTGTATTGAAAATGTTTGTACTGTCATAGGTGGGGGGGGGGGGGACTGTCGACTCTACAGCTCCAGCTACGGACTGGGCTTTAATGTAGTGCCATTGTGACGTAGACTGGTAATGTTTCAGTATGGTTGAGAGAAATTAAGCTGTGGAGAGTGTTAGTTGTGAGTTAAATTTGATTGTAAGAACATTTGAAACAGATCATTCTTTGAAGTTCTAAGACTTGAATAGGTTTGTGTGTAATCTTTCTCCAACATGGATATTGATAGAGAGATGCAAAGTAAAAATTTCTCATGATTTACAATGATTGAGTGAATAACAGAGTGAACATAGCCAGTAGCCTTCAAATCTTCTTTCAGTCACAATTCTGTTAATATTGACAAGTTGTTGTAATGTAGAGAATCTCGCTTTGAAAAAATAATACATTTGTTGATAAACAGATTACCAATTATTTATTTAAAAAGAAAAGAATAACTTAAGAAAACTTTAAATTAAAGATTGGCTAAGAACTATCTGACGTTGTTCTGGATTATTTAATTAAAGTTCTAGTATTTTTTTTTGGGGGGGGGGAGTTTTTGCGCCGACACCGAACCGACTCCGGACAAGTACAAATGCCGACACCGACACCGTCACCGACTCCGAACAAAATAAAAATGTCGACACCGACACCGGGCAAAGTACAAAGGCCGACACCGACACCTACACCGACAACGGCAAAAACTACCGACACCAACTCCGGCTCCCCAGCCTTGGTTGAAATAATAAACTTTGTAAACTTGAAATCACAAAATCACATAGACTTATTACAAGACATATGTAATTTTTTTTATAAATTGATAATTATAGTCCAAACCACATTCTAACAATAGTTGTATAGGTCCCAAAATCAATAAGTAAATTAGATCCTGTTAAATTTATGACACGGTAATTATTACGTCAGCAGTGTTATAATACATATTTCAAGGGATCTAAAATATTCAACACCATTATCCTTATAATTGTTTTATGCAATTCCTTACATGTGTAATTTATTTGTAAAGTATTTTTTGTTTTAAATAAATGTGTAAAATGTTTACCCACAACTGTAATGTGTACAATTTATATCCACACAGCTATAAACTGTACAATTTCTATCTACAGCAATAAATTGTACAATTTATACCTACAATTATAAACTGTATCCATTGACCCAACCCGTAACCCTAACAGCAAATTTACATTACTGAACACCAGTATGACTATACATTGTACCTTACTTAATCATAGCAATAACATTACATTACTAACCACCCTAACTGTATTCTGAACATTTTTTTTTATATTTTGTTTATCCTACAATGACTTCGAGGACAATAATATATGTAGCATATAAAGAGAATATTAGCATTAAAAAGCATGACAGAAAATTTAATAAATACTATTCAATTATTACATTTTTATTCTCATTCTAGCATTTAAGCCTATAACTATTTTAAAACTAGCTGTACCCAGCAAAACCTTATATCCCCTTTGGCTTGATCGGTAGGCTAGGCTAATTTTTTGGTTTCAGGCAGATCAGATTTTTTCATGATTGTATTTTAAACTGGAATACTGTTACATTACTTCTTTACTTTCGATTTAACGCAGAGCTCAAATAGCTTCTATATATATATTAAAGTAAAGTAAAGTAAAGTACCCTTAACCCTAACGGGCCATTGGGGCAGATGAAGTGTAGAATTCATCTGTTTCTATAACCTCGGCATATGAAGGGGTTGTGTGGTTAGCACAACGACCAGCCGCCTTTACTCCCCCAACTTAAAGTCAGGTACCCATTTAAAGCTTGGTGGACTTGGGGACTTTCACCAGGACCTGAAAAAATCCCAAGGCTCTCACTGAGATTCGAACCCGGGACTCTCCGGTCGATAGTCAAGCACTCTACACCACTCAACCACCCATCCTCTCTCTATATATATATTATTCTAACATTATTATTTTTTGCCTATTTCATCTAAGGTGAAAATTATTGGAATCCAATATCGTGTTGTGAGAACCGTTGTAAACAAACGACAGGCGTCTTAGAGACATGAAACGTCATTGACATATTTGGATAGTTCCGTTAACTATTTAACTCGTTTCAAATTAAGGTAAAACTGCTAATGAGATCAACTCTACAGACATATACCAATGGTGTTATTGGCCAAATATACTAAATAACTTATTTCTATGACACATATAGTGTTTTACCTCTAATTGTGTATTCTCCAGGTAACGACATGGATGAGATCAGAGGGTCATTAGATCGACATAAGAGAAATACAGAGGACCGCTCCTTCACTAGGCAGATTAAAGATGGTAAGTTACATTGTAAGATATTAGGGCATCTCATAGTGATGTTAACTGTCTGTAATAATGCTTTTTCTTCAGATCCTACAAAACTAAACTTTAATATCATGTAAACTAATTTTTACCAGTCTTAGGTTATCCATCTATAGTCATATTTTAAAAGCCTATTGTCTGACAGACAAACAAAAAGCATGACCACATTATACAGTTATGATTAATATCACGATAGCATGTCTTCATTTGTTTGCCTTCTTGTATTACTTTGCACAATAGAGAGATAACTGGGAATATAAACTTATTCTGTTCCTAAACATTGGTAAAATTTTAAAATTATTGAATTTAGTACATGTATTTTCCTAAATTTATAGAAAATATTGTTCTGTAAGTAAGCGTATGTTCTCCACAATGTCGAATTGAAAAGAATATGTAAATACTCTTGAATTCAAATCTTTTTTTGGAATATTAAATGACAAATGCACAACGTTTGATATGTTTTGAATGAAAAATTAAAAAAAAAACATATAAAAGAAATTCAAATAGATCGACTAACTCTAGAAAATAAAACCAAATGCTTTCACATGAATCATTAATGAGAAATGTTATATGTCGCATTTGCATGATTAGTAAGTAAATGAATGAAAAAATATACACAAAAAACGCGTGTGTGTTTGGATTAATAGAAAAGTCAAACTTAAGAGCAAAATATTTAGATTAGATAAATTGAATGCATAATGGTTTTGCAATATCTGAGCTATTTACAGTGACAAACATTTTATAGCTACTACTACTAGATATAAATAAGAATAAAAAAATGTCTTCATTCACAAAAAAACAAAGGTAATTTTCATTTTTAGTCGTTAGGTACAATTTTGTGCCCCGATAGTCAAAAAAAAAAAACCAAGACTGATAGTTTGCTATTATTTTTATTTTATGCCCAATGCACTCATTAAAACAACGTCACGCTTTAAAATATACTTCAACCATATCTAATTTACTGGGGCGTACAAATATTTTGAGCGGAACGGAATTTATGACATTCTTTATGCTGGTCGTCAGAAGTGGAACGTATTTTCCACGTCTCAAGCAATGATTACACTTCTCTGCGTAATTTTTGAGGTCTGAGTTTTTTTTTAAATTTTGCCCAGTTCAATTTTTCCCGCTGATTTCAAATATGTAATTGGTTATTTTTTTTTTAAATCAGGTCAAATTTTTATTCTACTTCAGTTTCTAAAATGTTGCAATAACTGCATTCTACAGTACCTGGCAAAAAGTGAGGAAACAACCGATAGAATTCCCGTTTTTATAATTTTAGCAATTTATAGAACAGCGAAAAATAAAGTAAATGCTTTTGTTTATCTTGGTCTTATTTGTTTTCATAAGAGATAGCGAGAAGTTTCAATATATTTGGAACATTCATTGAACGTTATAAACTATTATAAAATATGTTTATAATCTTGTTTGTTGCTAATTTATATTAATTTGAATATAAAATTGCAGTCTACTTTTTTTAATAAGCATCTTTTAAATTTTATTTAAAACAAGGAAACTAACAAGAGATTCATAAAAAAAACTTTTTGCTGCAATAGTTAGATGATCATAATGATACGAAAATGTAAAAACTATCCAAACAGATTCTGCTACATACTTAGTCACTTTGCCATACAGGCATTCGCCGATCACAAATTTTGTTAAGAAATACCATGCTTATTTTGGTGTGGAACTTGGCGATCACCACATGCCCTTTGCACACCACATATGCAGTAAAACATGTGTCGAGGGTCTATAACGTTTGAGCAAGAGAAACCAACCGTCTCTTCCTTTTGGTGTGCAAATGGTTCGGAGGGAAAGAAAGGATCACACTACAGATTGCTATTTTCGTATGACAAATCTAGATGGTATAAGCCGAAAATATTGATATCATGTAATAATGCATCAATGCAAGTACTTCATCGACCAGAAAATTCAATTCCAACACCGCCTGACTACCTCGATTCATCAAGTGAGTCAGGTGAAGATATGAATATCTTGGATGAAACTGCTATATATGAGCCTGTTGCTAAATCAACTCAACCCAAACCTCTCAATCAAGCTGAACTAAATGATTTGACAAGATATTTGTGCTTATCGAAAGAATCAGCTCAGCTATTGGGATCACGGCTCAAAGAAAATCATTTGTTAGTTCCAGCAACAACATTCTTCTGGTATCGTAACCGGGAAAAGAGTTGCGTCAGTATTTCACAGAGAATAAGGAGGCTTCTTTAATCTACCGCAACAACATCAACAGTCTAGTTGAAACTATGGGTTTATCATATGACCCTTCACAATGGAGGTTATTCATCGATTTTTCCTGCTGAAGCTTGAAAGCGGTGCTTCTGCACATTGGCAATAAGGTTGCTTCTGTTCCAGTGGGTCACTCATTGCAGATGTCCAAACGCTATAGTAACATTTATTGAATAATCTAAAATATAAAGGTCACAACTAGATGGTATTTGGGGATGTTAAAGTTAAAGCGCTAGTGCTGGGTCTACAAGGTGGCTACACAAAGTACCCATGTTTTCTCTGTTTATGGACTGCAATTAGCTAGCAAATTTAAAAGATCTTGGTACTTATTTTTGTCTCATTTGATGTTTTTGTACAATTTGAAACTTTAAAAAATATATTTTTGTTAAGTATGTTAATAAATGGTCAACATAATACAATCTTAATCAAATAATCAAATATAGCAGTGTATTCTGAAAACTAATTAATTTTTTACAAAAATAGATCTAAAATACAAGAATACGGATGAACAAAATGGTGTTTAGGCTATGAAAATGTATGACCACTATAGTAGGAGAATTAAAAAAAAAATAACAAAGACCTGCAGGCTGATGAGAGTTATAACAGTTTTTTGTAGCAAAAATACAAATATTTCTCTATTATGTTTTTACTTGTAGTCTCTGGGTGTTGAACAGTCTGAGAGCTGTTTGCTGTGTCAGAAGGCTCTCATTGCTCTTGTGCCTAGAAAGCTGCGTCTTCAATATTTGGAGATATTGTAATAAAGTTAATAAGATTTTTGATCTTGTCATCTGGTGATATCCAGGTCACCTTGTGTAATATTTTTACTGCCACTTATGACTGGATCATTCAAAATGAAGAAGTTTAATAAGAGATTTAATTAATATAATTAATTTCTCCCACAGCTTGGGTACCCATTGTTAGTTTCTTTTCTGCAATGTATTTTTCAATTTCGGCATTCATGTCTTCATTCAGATTTTTTTTTGTTGGAGTTGATATTAGAAATTTTTCTTGATTTCCTCATCTCCTTTATTAGTTGAAAAATTGCAATATATAACATTGACGTTTCTTCTTTAGCATGTAAAACTTGCTGCCATTAGCCTTAAAGACTTTGTGTGCCATTCTTTAAGGGGTCTTGTTACATTGGATGATAACACCATGGCAACTTCCTCTGAATGATCATGTTTTTCATCCGTATGGCCTCAATATATTATTGTTTCCCCACTTGCCAATGTTGTTTTATCTGCTCCGTTCCATTTGGACTCCTACATACATGTTTTCTGTATTTTATACTTATTCATTTCTCTTGCTACCTGGGTTGTTTCCCCTGCCTTTTACAAAGTGCGAACGTACCATGTCTCTATTTTTCATTTGCCTTAATCGTTAGAAGAGTTGTCGGCTGGTTGGCTTCTCTAAAGCTTTCCCAAACTGGCATCATATAATCCTCGGCCAAGATTTCTTCCTGATTTCGGCATGAAAACCAATATATGATAATCGCCTTAGTTTCAGTAGCAGTTTGGTTGTTACAAGGTATTGATTGCTTCCCCTAAACCTAACCCTTCTCCGTACTCTTCTTTCAGGGCCGGAGACCTATTAACAGTGAAGTTCTTTGTCATTTGCTTTTATTAGATTTAATTTAGTTATCTAATTTATAGTTAGCTATAAAAGTTCATTTTTAATGTTTTTACAAAGCCAAAAATAAAATTTATTTTTTTAGAATGTGAAGAGGAAACTGATGAAATGTTGAAAGTCATGAATCCTTCCAGAGAACGAACTATGACCATTGTAAGTAAAGATGCTACTGTCAAATATAAGACAAAGTTATCTTGTAAAATAAAAGCTAACAAATAAATTAACTTTTCAAATAATATAAAGTTTACAAATAAATAAATTTTTCAAATAATATAAAGTTAACAAATAAATAAACTTTTCAAATAATCTAAAGTTAACAAAGAATAGTTATGAAATTAATAAACGTTATCAAATAAATAATAGCCATTGTCATCTAAGTTTTTATGTGTGTGAGAGAGTGTGTCAAAAGTCACACTAATAAATTTTTCTTCAAAAAACCACCGTGAAATTTTTTTTTCAATCTTAAGATTCTCATCGCTGAAATAAATTCGGGTGTTTAAATATCAATTTCTTAAAATGTAACCATGAAAGTGCGTTCGATTAAATTCACATGCTCATTATTAAATATATATTAGAAACTAGGAAAAAAAACCGTTTCTTGCATCGTATGTTTAGTTAAATTCTACTTGATATCACATTACTTGAGTTTTAAATTGCTATATTCCTATCGCTTTTAAGTTTAACTTTTTTTTATTTACAATTTAGTTTTAGTTCAGAATTAAGGCAATATTTCTATAAACTACTGCTAATGTTTGAAATAGATATTTAGTATAATATTGTAATAAACAAATTAGGCTGTAATAATTATAGTTCACCTAGAGTTTTAGGTAGTTAAATTATCTGGTCATTTAGCGGAAGTTGAATTAGAAAAAGGGGGATAAGAGACGACTTTATATTTCATTAGTGTAGGGACGTGATTTTCATCTCACATCATTTTTACTATTGTATGTATTGATATTTAAGAATATATATATATATCTATATATATATATATATATATATATATATATATATATATATAACAAAGTCTACTTATAGCTGTACTCTACATGTGTTGCGTCTCACACGTCTTTGGACATTTAATTTACAAATTAATATACAAATGTGCACTGAGTCTAGAGATAAAACCTTACCAGGATAGACGAAGTAAATATTACATACAAATATACCATTAAATAATTTCTACAAAATAAATATACCCATGCCAAATATATATTTCATAGATACCGTATTTGTTACAGGCATTTAGTATGAAAGTAAAAATTAGTCATTGAAATAATGCGCGGTAATTTAAGGTATGAAAACATACTTAAGAGCTAAATTAAGTTTTTTTTTGAGTCTTCTCAGTGAATGCAATTTTATTGTTTTCATTAAAATTACTTACTTATCTTTTTAACTTAAGTTTTCAACTATTCTGACATTGTATGGTCTATTTTCAGCAGGTTTTATGACTAGTCTACTTTAAATATGATGTTAAAAGCTATATAAACTACAATGTAACAATTATGTGTCTTTAAATTGCCTATACTATTCGTCAATACTTGACATATAAATGCTGCTGTTATTTAAAATATACAAACCTTAGCAATGACTACAACTCTATCAATAAAATGACACAATTTCTAATTTATTTTCTACAATCTAGAAAACAACAACAGACCAGGAAAGGAAAACATTTGATTTAATGAAGAACACTGCAGTGAATAAAGACAAAGAGTTAAGTCAGGATTGGGAAAGGGCAATTAGAGATTTCCGTCATAAATTCAGTACACACATATTTCGTTAAACGGCGTAATTACATTCCGGATAATGTATTCCGCGAAATGAAAATGTATCTAAAACAGAAATGACAAAATAAACATATAAATTACAAGACTAAAAGACGAATGCCCATACGTGTTCATTCATTTATAAATAAACATACTGTCGTATCCCACGTGCGTTCTAAATTTAATAACCCGACACAACTCTTTGTAGTATAAGAGAATTAACAACTGAACTTTAATACGAGATATTTACAGATGAGAATCCACATATATATAGAATGAAATGATTAACAACTGAGGAGTTCACTAATAAATAACAGCTTACTATAATATCCATGAATACACTACTCTGTATGAACTTATAATCCACTACACGAACACTCTAACAACTGTTACTCTTCACTGCATTGTCCCCCTACTCCACGTGTCACTACCGGTCCCTCACTGTCTCCTTGACCGTTATATTTATCCTATTATAGGTAGTTCACCCCCGCAGATTACGTCATTCTCCCGCCAAAACTATAGGTCTAAGCGTAGGTAGATTTCGAGCCAGATCGAAGATGAAGATTATTGCGTTGGTGATCCGCGCCGAACCCAAGATGGTTATTTCGTAGGTGAATGACACTATCTCATCATTCATATTAATACATGCTTGACCTTACTAAAACCAGGTCACAAGCACTTAACATACTACACAACTACACTACTAAACTACTAAACTACTACACAACAACACTACTAAACTACTACACAACTACACTACTACACAACTAAACTACTAAACTACTACACTACGACACAACTACACTACTACGCTACTACACAACTACACTACTAAACTACTACACAACTACACTACTACACAATAACACTACTACACAACTACACTAATACACTATATATATATATATATATATATATATATATATATATATACATATTATTCATTTCCACGCTGCGTTAAATCGAAAGCGGAAAGCAAGAAATCAAAATGGCGTCTTGCCCGCGCCTCGATTCGATATTTCTTTTTATAAAACCTACAGTTTTAAACAGTTTCTGCGGTTTTTATTATGAAGAGTAAAAGTCCCAAATATTAAAAAGTAATAATTAACATATAATGTCATTCAAATTATTGTAGTTTTTATTACAACAGATAGCATTTTAACATCGTCAAACGTAAAGAATAGTAGTATACGGAAGTGAAAAAATAATCGAGCAATTTTTTTTTATTAAATAGTACATTAAAGTTCTCATATAGATCCTGTGACGTGGTGGATAAGCAGCTTGGGGGGGTTTTCTTTTTTTATTTATGCTGACTATGCAGGTTCGATTCCTCTCAGGGACTTTTTTTTTCATTTTTTTTCCAGAATGTATCCTTTTAGTTGTTTTAATTAAAAGTAACTAATTAGATCTCTTTGAATTTTTTTTTATTAAAATAATTTTTCTTTTAGGATGTTGTAAGAAAAAGAAACCACAACTAATTAGATTTTTAATTATTTAGAAAATATGTATCAAAGCTGATTACAGAGGTGGGGTGAGGGGATTCCGCCGGGCCCCAGCTTGAGGAGAGCCCCCAAAAGTATTTTTGACATTAAATATTAAGTACATAATCTCATGTCATGGTATCAAACGTCAAAATGCAGGGATCCCAAAAGAGACCTAGCCCCCGTGCCCCCAAATCCCTAGGTTTGGCAATGTCTTTACAATAGTCTATCTCTATGCAAAGGCTTTGCTGGGAACAGCTAGTATATATATATATATATATATATATATATATATATATATATATATATATATATATATGACGTTTTGTCCTTTTATTTAGTGAAATATATTAAGCAATACGAGTACAATGGTGGTGGTACAATACTATTTCATGTCTAGACAGCTCCAGTAATTTTAAAAACAGTATTGTTTGGTCGTAATCATGTTTTTATTTGTGCTCTACCTAAGAAACTATTTCATTTATCCGTTTAACCGCAGAAAATGAGGGAATGTTATACATAAAATAACATTACCCTGTCAACTAATTATTGTAAAAAAAAAATAAAACACATTTAATAATACAATTATATCTGAAGAATAAAGTAATATTGAACTATTTCGAATTTTAGAATTAAAAAAAGGTGTATAAATATGGACGAGATTTTAAAATGCTATGGAGGCCGGCGCTAACAAAGTGGGCCAAGAGAACACATTCAACGCTGATGTGTAGACGATAAAATATCAGATTTTGTGAAATCTTTTGTTTTGATTTCTTTGTGCCGCTGTTTTCGGGAAAATCCCTATTAAGTAAATTATAAATATGTTTGGCGCATTACAAACAAATGATAACCGTTTCAGGATATGTCCACATTACAAAAGAAATATTAACTAACGTCTATCTGTACTGGTTAGTGTAGGATGAAGGTTATACTAAACATAATTGTTTTACTTCACCCGCTATCAGAACGATCCTTTCTTGTCTGCTTTTACATCATAATCTAATGTTTTATATCTGTTCATGATATGTAGTTTCATTGGAATTTTTCGCATTTGATTATGACTGTCGACAGTACTATGCTTTCGTGATTTAATGCCTTTTCGGAAATGCACTAGATTTAAAGACCACAATTTTTCGTTCTTTTCGGAAGCTGGAGCATTTTGTTACATAACGGCTCTAAGACAATCCGGAAACGACACAAAGACTAATTATGCATATAATAGTTGCCAACTAAAATGCTGACGGTGCATGGAACAACAAAGAACAAACTTACAGTTAAAATATTAAATGCGGGTATGACATACGATTTACTGGGCATGTGGAGGGTGAACTTTTTTAACAGTTGAGGGTTGTTATTGATATTATTTGTTTAGATATGATAAATATACACTGGTGGCAGTATGGGGAATAAAAAAAATGTTTTAGTCATATACCTATTGGACATAGTTGCTTTTGTTTTTGTGACTTCAAAAACAAAAAATGTAAAATTAAATGACAAATTAATTTGATTTTTTTCAAAATAATTTTAAAAATTTTAACCTTGGTTCATAAAAAAGGACGTTTTCGTAAAGCAACAAGCTCCTTAATACTCAATAGCTAGCCACGATACAGCAGAAAAGTTCTGCTAATTGGACCATATCATCTCGGTTATATTTTAAATTAATAAATGTTTAACAAATGCATGCATAGCTGTTATCTTACTGTTTTAAAACAGAAAAACAATATAACTTGTATGTACTTTTGTCTAGGGCCTCTTAATGTTAGTTTGCATGGGGTCCCAAATATTTGATATAGTATATTCAACATTATGGTTTCAAATGTTTGTACTGTAAAGTAATTTTTTTTTTGTTTTTTACCCATTTTTAACAGCTCCTCCTTTGAATATAATGGCAATATGGATCTTATTGTCACACCAGTATTAGCAGATTTCCTAATTGTGGCTTTATTTTTGTCAATGTCTCGAATTATCGATTCGCCTCAATAGAATTAAACAAATGTAAATCTTTAAATACTTTCTGTGGTCTCAAATATGAGAAGAATAGTGTAAAATATTATAAACAAGGATGTGACGAAGTTCGAATTCGAATGCGACGACATTCGAATTTCGACGTTTTTTGAGCAAATTTGAATCCGACGGATTAAAAAAAATCCGTCGGATTCGAATTTGAAAAATTACCGTTTTCAGATCAAAACGGCTGTAGAAATCGTAACTAAAATTTAAAAAACCTAGAGACTTTCGCAAAACCCGAAATAAAGAAAAGAGATAAAACTAAACTCTTGGACCCTTAATCAGCTGTCCATAGATTAGACGTCGTGTTTGGTCATGAACGTATTTTAGATACACCCCTCACGTCAAACACTGTTTTCAGCCGAGTTTTCTAAACATCGGAATGGATATGCGGATTGGAATGGCGGAGTGAATGTGTGGATTGGAATGGCAAAAAGCTGGTTATGGAGTGAGTTGGAATGACATTTGGAATAATTTGGAATGATTTGGAGGAATGACTTTTGGAATGAGTTAAAATTAAATTTGGAATGATTTGAAATGAGTTGGAATGACCTTGGAATGACGTTTGGAATGATTTTAAACGAGTTGGAATGACGTTTGGAATGATTTGGGATGACGTTTGAAATGATTTGAAAGATTTGGAATCATATATAGATTTAGGTATAATACACACACACACACACACATATATATATATATATATATATATATATATATATATTAGGGTGCATCACCAAAAAAAAAAAGTCTAATATTTTATCTGTCTGCTATTTAAATTTGTTCCATTGATCAAAAAATGCATTGTGTAAAAAAATATTAAATATTGGACAATGTTTAGAGGTCCCCTGGACTTCAACAAAGTTTGAATAATCAAGCGAAAACTAGATCAAACAATTCTTACTTGTAAAGTATTACAGACTTACATATAAAAAGTGAAGAGTTGTATAAATTATTTTATAGTCTTTGGTTTTAAAATGTTTGGCAGCCATGATTGAGTTTGATAAACAGTTGTGCTAGAAATTAAACTTAAAATTCACATTTTGTTTGCAAAAACAACACTTTCCTTTACCGCTAATTGATGACCAATGTAAGCATTTTAATTTCTTTATTTATATAATTTTAATTTCTGATACACTTGACCTATAAAATCAGAACATGGAAATAATATGGAAAACAACAGTATGTTTTTTACACCTCCTAAGGACATGCTGGCTTACCCTGACACCACTTCAACAGTGTCATATGCAGTTATTACTGCGTACACTGGAACAAATGAAATCTATATTGGCAACAACTTTTCAACTGTGGCCACCAAATGTTGAGATTATTATCAAGAATATAAAAGATCTAACATTCTTAAGGCCTATGAAAGGAGACAGGTCTTCCAGATTTGGATCATTTGACAAAACACTTGCAAAAATAGTCGCGCGACGCCATTCACGAGATGCAGCAGCAATGGAACGTCAGAAACGCGCATGAAAAGAAAATGGAGCACTTTCAACGAGATCAGTTCCTCCCAACGAGGAAAGCAGTGACGAACCCGATGGTTCTACTTCTAAAAGTGAAGATAATATGGAGGTTGTGGATAACTGTATTGATGATATAATGCCTTTGCAAAAGCGAAGAAAGCCAACATGATCTTTGGTATTTGTACCTACAGATGTTTTAAGCCGACCAAGTCTTGTGTCTCTAGCGATGAGATTAAATAATGCATAAACACAGCAGGCAGCTTTCACACAAAACCTTATTTGTGAGTCGGGGGTGATGTATTAATGGTGGTTTCTTCCTATGCCACTGCAGATCGTTCACGTTGCAAAGTTGTAAGTGAGATATCTACAAAGATCCACGACTCCTGGGAACCACACAAACTCTGCACGTTCCACTGGGACGGCAAACTGACACCTTCTCTAACAAATCATCGTGTCACTGAAGAACACATAATAGTTGTTGTTGTTGAAGCAAAGCAATTGAAACTGCTAAGACTGCCAAGGCAACAAAGAAACCCGTTGGTGAAATAATTGCAGAATTAACCATGAAGCTAATATCATGTAACACTTTTGAAAAAATATTGCTAGAATTGAAACTTTCAGTGATAAAAATATCTTCCTATTTTTTTCCACAACAACCACCCTAACAAACTATAATCAACAAAATGAATGAGTCGGGCACACCCAGTGGTCAATATGTTTGCCTTAAATGTATCTTCTTTCATTTTTTCTCAAGATTGATGTTATCTTTTTTTTTCGCATCTGTTTGCAGTCATGAAAATAGAAGTTTCCGAATCCCCGGATATAACTTTGTTCACCAAGCTGCGAAATAATTGGAAATTGGTGGCACATGATTGGTCTCATGTACTACGTTCGTTTACGATAGCTGATCATGATCTGAAGGCTCAAGAGCGACTGACGATAATGAGAGATGCTCATGCCAACTCTAGTAAACAAACGGAATTCTTGCGAGACGACTACCATTAATTCCTTAAGCTGTCCATTGTTTACCTGAATGCTACAAATAAGGAGGTTAATTTTAAAAGACCAGGTTCCCTGCACAGAGCACGATAGATGGCAAAGCTGATAATTGCCTAAAGATTGCACTGTGTGAGGAACAAATTCAATTATTGCCTCCAGGTACTGTTACCACACGTGACCAAGTTCCAAAGATTCGTGCATTTGCTACATTTGTAACACATGTTTATGTCGTGTGGTGGCTCACTTTCAAAAAGGGTGTGGATTCACCATGGAATGATCTACAAGCGACTTTTGGATTGATTACAACGATATCAACAGAGACATATTCAAGTCAGCATTCCGTGCCCTGAATAGGCATCTATGGCACCTGACTGCTGACAGTTGTTTCACCGCCATAAAAATTAGATAAGAAATACGACAGAAGTAGAACTAAAGAGAATTTTATTTTATGCAAAGCATCTTGACCTGATGATTCGTTAACAATGTGGATACCTGTGCTTTGTAATAGTTTATGCTGCTGTTCATGTAAAAGAAATGTTATAAATCCTCGTGATAAAACGTTACCATTTGAATTATTTTTCACGATAGAAACATTTTAAAATCATCAAACAAATGCAAAAATAATAAAATTTCTTCGACTACAAAAGGAGCTGCGATCATAGTAACACATTTAAAAAAAATCTTTTTAAAAGTCGATCTAATTAGAAATAATAGCTTATATATATAACACAACTGTGAGAAGACGCAGGACTATTTATAGACTGTGGAATTACCCAATACATGACAGCAAGCAAGACACATACAACCACGTTCGACAACTCGCATTGTTTCACCATCCTGCAAGACTATTTATAGATTTGTGGAATTCCGGAATACATCTCTGCAAGCGCGTTGTTGTTTTTTTACTTTCTTTTATAAACCAGATTATTTTAATTTCTTATATGAAGTTTTGTCGTAATCATGTTTTATTTGCTCTTATACGAAACTAAATTATGTATCCGTTTAACCGCGGCAATGAGGGAATGCTGTACATAACAGAACATTATAATGTCAATTGATTATTGTAAAAAAAAAAAAAAACGAAAAATCACATTTAATAATATAATTATGTGTGAAGAATAAAATAATATTGAACTATTTCCAATTTGAGAAAAAAATGGTGTAATGATATAGAATACAAACAAATGGTAACGGTTTCAGAATATGTACGCATTACACAACATCTATCTATACTGAATAGTGTATGTACTGTAGGATGAATGCTATCAAGCCATAGCCAGAATTTTGTTTTGGGGGGGGGGGCTGTGCGGTTTGGGGGGGGGGGGCTGTGCGAAGACTTTTATATAAGAAAAAATTGGAACGCAATGATAAAGAAGTATATTTTATAATAGAATTTGATTTTTAGAATTATTTGGGGGGGAGGGGGGCTGCAGCCCCTTAGCACCCGCTGGCTACTGCCTTAAAGATTATACTAAAAGAAACGAAAGCTTGGTTGAGCAAATCTAAAAAATAACACTATAGTGTGCTGGGGAAGGGGTGGGTTGAAGCAGACACAAAGTGAATTGTTGCAAACTAAAAATAAAAAGCAATGCAAATTATACCCCCCCCCCAAATATATTTGTTAGCACTTGAATGAAAAAAAAACAACAATAAAATAAAAAAAAAACAAGTTACTTGAAGGTACCAGATAGTGACCATAACGTCTGCAATGATAGGCTAAAGTTCAACTTTGCATACCATGTATTTTCTCCGAAGATGCCAGCCTGTTATTTTGTTTTATTGCTTATTTTAAAAAAATATTACAGTATTTATATTGATTGATAAGGTGGCGTATGTTACGACGCGGGATGACTATTATGTAAATGTAAGTAAGCTTTAACACAACAGTGGTCAGCTTTGCTATAATTTTTGATTTTATTCTACTACGTATCAGATCCCGTACTTCCAAGGCTTTTTAACTATGTTCCGAATTAACTCGTCAGATTGTCCTACCACACCAAATAATATTGTTATTACGTCACACATTTGATCCAATATTGTTATCATGTAACACTTTTGAAAAAATATTGCTAGAATTGAAACTTTCAGTGATAAAAATATCTTCCTATTTTTTTCCACAACAACCACCCTAACAAACTATAATCAACAAAATGAATGAGTCGGGCACACCCAGTGGTCAATATGTTTGCCTTAAATGTATCTTCTTTCATTTTTTCTCAAGATTGATGTTATCTTTTTTACACTATGCTGATCCCATCGTCACTTTAACATTGGCCTGTCGAACCCAGCCAATGTGAACAACGGCCAATATAGTTGGCCAATTTTTAACATTGGCAGTATCATATGTGTGTGTGTGTGTGTGTGTGTGTGTGTATTATTTGATTTTATATATCTAGTCATTGTATCAGCCAGAAAAAAAAAGATTATTATTTTTATTTATTTAGAAAACAAAAGAGACTACAGCAAGAAAATACTGAATATAAGTTGAAAATACAAGATCTAGAAAATAAATTAACGGAACTAAAAAAGGAACCAAATAAGTATTGCGAATCTCGAATAAAAGACATACAACATCAACATGAACTCAAAGTTAAAGAACTACACAATCAACATGAGCTCAAAGTTAGAGAACTTCATCATCAACACAAAAGGATTGAAGTTGATTTAAAATTTGATTACAGGTTAAAATTAAGAGAACAAGAATATACAACATCCTTAGCTCATCACAAGACGATGCAAAAAGTAAAACTTAGTCTTGAGAAAGAATTTGAGGAGAAAATTCGTCAGTTGGAAGAGAATGCTGCGAAAATGATTACAGAACTGAGACAAGTGATCAAACAACTCCAGTCAGCGATAGATGAGTTGAGGAGAAAAAACTTACCAAATACAACACCAAGAAGAAGAAAATAAAAAAAAGTTTACTAACAAAGAACATTGTGTGATTTTGTAATACTACATTGTGTTGATATTAAAAATGATATATAGTTTATTTTGGTTGTAATAGTAAAGCTATATATAGGTATGGAAAACATTTTTTTTATTAAATAACATGATTTAATTTTTGTATTTAATGTTATGTTATTTAGAATTTTATGTAAGTTTCTTTGAAAGGATATTTAAGAAAACATTATTTTCTTAAAGTTTGACATTAAGGAAAAAAATTACCAGATCACTGAATATATGTATTACATCTATGTGTTATGTTTAATACGTGTCTATACTTGATCTCAATACTTGGTTGACCTAGGAAAGTAAATGTACAGCAAATAAATTATTTTAATCTAAGTCATTGCTAATGTGAATAAAAAAGTTCCCATGATAAGGCTTCTGTTATAATGTAGCTGGTGACAGTTATAACTGTTCAATGTTATGCTGCAACTGGTGTCTGTTATACTGTAGCTGGTGACAGTTATAACTGTTCTATGTTATGCTGTAACTGGTGTATGTTATAATGTAGCTGGTGACAGTTATAACTGTTCTATGTTATGCTGCAACTGGTGTATGTTATACTGTAGCTGGTGACAGTTATAACTGTTCAATTTTTTACTGCAACTGGTGTATGTTATACTGTAGCTTGTTATATGATGTGAAGATGGATACTGTTGACAGCTAGTATGATGTAACCTTCAGGCTGTAGTCGGTTTAGTTGTTAATTTTTTTGTTGTCAAAGCGGAGAAAGCAACTGCACAGAAATATCTTAATAAAGTAGGCAACAAAGCGTTAAATTGTTTGGAAGATTGCAAAATTCCCGTAATAAATATGATCGATGTACATCAAATGATATAATTCCCCCCTTCCCCAGCTTCCAACACAGACATTTAGGGAAAAACTGGTTTTCTCACCACCAAACACCTTTTATTTCTCAGTGGTACATAATCTAACCTGTTTTGTTTAAATAGTTGTCTCGTGTGGTTGTATTGTGTCTTGTACTGATGGTAGTATAGAAGTGTTATCTCGTGTGGTTGTATTGTGTCTTGTACTAATGGTAGTATAGAATAGTTGTCTCGTGTGGTTGTATTGTGCCTTGTACTGATAGTAATTTAGAATAGTTGTCTCGTGTGGTTGTATTGTGTCTTGTACTGATAGTAATATAGAATAGTTGTCTCGTGTGGTTGTATTGTGTCTTGTACTGATGGTAGTATAGAATAGTTGTCTCGTGTGGTTGTATTGTGTCTTGTACTAATGGTAGTATACATCATTGCCAGTTCTTTCCAATTTCAGATGCTTCTCTGCTCCATATTGCACTTTTGTCGTTGTTTGGTCATGAGTCACGAATCAAAATTGCGACCCTCTTAAGCTCTTTGATTTTTTTAAAATGAAAACTAAATGTCGCTGCGAATCCATGCATAACCTTTTCAGTACCCATATAGGATACGCGTACCAACAGTTGAGAGCCACGGAAAACAAATTACCTGGGGCTAACCTAAATTTTAAATTTGTATACGGTTTATCACATCAACCCACAATATCATTGTGTTTCTTACGTCACAATATCATTGTTTGTCCTACGTCATTTGCCAACAGGAAGTGTCAATCGGGATATCAATATTGCCAATATTTACTGATTATATCCGCATGTAACGCACGGCTCTTGTTTGTTTTATTATCCCAGATAGTATTGTAGATAATAACCAGGGGTACAATCTGAAAAACGAAAATGGGCCAAGTTTTTTTTAACTTAAGTTACTTATTAACTATAGATTGGGTGAGATCATAGAGAGAGAGAGAGAGAGTGACCACGTCAAGCTTTTTTGCAGTTCGACATTTAACAATATATGAAAAAGTCAATAAAGCAGCAACAAAATATAGGATAGATAAACTCTAATCATGTAGAAATTTACTGGAAATTACAAAATTATTAACCACAGCGCAATATAAAAGCAGACTTACATTTATAAATAATCTATTAATCTGTTAATTGTCTTTTCAGTGATTTTCATTTATGACTAGCACCGGGATTATGACGTTTTAATGACCCTCAATAGTCGGCCATCATATTCACATACCATCTACCTTGGTATCGACTCTCCATTACACAAATGTCCTGATGGAACCTTTCACCCTGCTCGTCACTGTATGCCCCAAGATTTGCAGGAAGGTATTCAACAAGAGAGTCCAAACATTGCAACTTGACACTCATGTGGCAACCCCCGAAATTAGGCTATCGTGCTGTTAACAAAACTTTAGTAACTGACTTGAAGTTATCTAAGACATTGTTGACAACACTTTTGAAAGAATTCCAGGCTTGTAGTTCAACTGCTGCCAATTTAGATGTCAACTCCTGACATTACTTCCCTGATCTGTGGTCCAACAAAGATACCCGCAGTGAACTTTAATTCACTAATTGTGGAAATTTTTCTGACAAATATAAAAATCCAGAGTCAGTATTGTCCATATTCTTAACAAAAGCTTTCATTAACCCCAATTAATGCCAGTCATAATTCAAAGAACTGAGCTATAGCTTCGTGTTTTCTTACGTATCTTTCAGTGTTACCGAGTGTGCCAATGGAAGTGATGATACTGCGTTTCCATAAAATAGAAGAACAGCTTTCATACTGCGCTTTGATGAATCAATAATCAATATCCACTGATTGGCATTGTAAGCAATGCCCATAGATGTGACAAGAGATTTAATATTATTACAACATAACAAGTCTTGCTTACTTGAAAAGAACTATAAATTCTGCTTCGCGATATCTGTACACAGTTATACTTGTTTCAGGAGAAAGAAGGTTTCGTTCTTGTAGGTGGGATGCAAGCAGTTCATCTGATAACTTTGAAAGGTCATGATCTCGAACTAGATTATCAAGATCTTCCTGATTAAGACGTTTTTGTGTGACTGGTGCACTAAAATCAGATTCTTCAGAGCTATCACCACTTTCAATATCATCCAGCTGAGTAGGAGGAGTAGGCACAGGAATGTATTCACAGTGTCCTACAGGCCTCAGGGCTGATGGTACATTGAATCTTGTGCCTGCTCCTCTTGTTGAATCCAACATCATTCGTCATGTAAAAATAGCAGTCCGTCACATGATTTGAAGGCTCATGCCAAATCATGGGTACACCAAATGGCATACATTTCACTTTACGATTAAACCACTTGCCAAGAGTTACTTCACAAAGTTTACAAATAACATGAGGCGTCCATGTTTTGTCCTAATCGCCCAGTTTACATCCAATGTACGCGTGCTAACATTTCTTGGTCAAGTGTGATATTTTCTTCTCTGCCACAGTGCAGAATAATCCACAAACTTAGCTGAACCTGTCTGCTGAATGCGTACAATGTCTTGGAATAGCGAATCAAATTTAGGAATTAAAATCTATTAATTAATAAAAACCTAAATCACACAAACAACAACATTAAAATATTCATTTAAACTTGTATTCATTTAAATACTTATATATCCAACCACATACAACAACATATTGATATGATCACATATCATGTTCAGATATAAGCACAAACCTTGTAAACACACTTTTGAGGTTTTCTCAAAAACCTGACGTGGTACACACAAACCAAGCACATCAAAGTGTATCATTGTTGACAAGCTTTCAGAAATTCATGCTTTACTTGCAGATTTTTTTCACGTAGATCAGTGTAATTCAATGGCTTTAGAATATCGGGGTAAGTAACACAATTAACTTGAGCAAGCATATGTGTTTTTTAACATATTTTAGAAAACTTTGCTAAAATGATAAGTAGAAATAATTAAGTAGACATGAAAGTGTTATGAGAATATAGATAAATATACATGTACAACCTATTCTTATGTGAAAGCGTTTTGTAATAAACTTCGAATTAGTTTATGAAGTCCAAAAATTAAAGTATATTGTGAAATAAAGTATTTCTTGATGACTACAACTCGCCCTCTTCATTTATTCACCAATCAATTTGTTATCTAACAAACAAAATGCTATACGTCACGTAATTAATAATATTTTATGATGTTATGTCTATATATCTAAAGCATTGACATTTTATTGTCATTTTTTTTTTGTTTTAAACATTCTAACATATTCACTCAATATTCGTGTTCAAACAATATTTCAGTAGACTAAAAATAACTTATTTTTATCTTCAGCGTAATAGTAACTTACGTCAGTGCATTTACATAGTGACCTTATCACAAACTGGAACTATAAAATGTCACGATAGTTACAGGAGATATCACAATGATCAAGACCTCACACTGTGGTCGTTAATAGCAAATAGTTAATATTAATGTAAAGTATTGTATCATACAAAATTATATTGTATTTGTTTTTTTATGTAATATCAATTGATAGAAGCTAATTTTACTAATAATAAAAATGCTTTTTATCATTAAAATTTAATTTATTGAGAAATCCCGTAAACGCTTGACTACCTTGTTCTTATCATCCAATCACTGGAAATCTTTGGAACAGGTCTGTACACAAATACAAAGTAAGGTAAACTTATTCACATGTTAAATATTATTTACTTTGTGTAGTGCTTCATAAACACTTTTATAGTTACTACAATACAATGCTACTATATAGGTGTCTGAGTCAAATATTGAAACTTAACTTTTGACTTGTCATGTAAGGCTCGATATGCTATAGTTTGCACACGTGTGTAATCTACTCACGAATTACTATTTTTATAGCTTCATGTCAAATTGATTATTATGTATGAAAGTTGATGGCGGAATAGTGATCTTACTTTGATGACTGGACATATAATCATTTAAATAATAATATACAAACTCGACACGGATGTGTGTGTAGTAAGTAGCAGTGTGTAGTAAGTAGCAGTGTGTAGTAAGTAGCAGTGTGTAGTAAGTAGCAGTGTGTAGTAAGTAGCAGTGTGTAGTAAGTAAGAGTGTGTAGTAAGTAGCAGTGTGTAGTAAGTAGCAGTGTGTAGTAAGTAAGAGTGTTTAGTAAGTAGCAGTTTGTAGTAAGTAGCAGTGTGTAGTAAGTAAGAGTGTTTAGTAAGTAGCAGTTTGTAGTAAGTAGCAGTGTGTAGTAAGTAAGTGTTTAGTAAGTAGCAGTATGTAGTAAGTAGCAGTGTGTAGTAAGTAAGAGTGTTTAGTAAGTAGCAGTGTGTAGTAAGTATCAGTGTGTAGTAAGTAGCAGTTAGTAGTAATTAGATTTATGTAATAAGTAGCAGTCTGTAGTAAGTAGAATTGTGGTAAATAGCAATGTGTAGTAAGTAGCAGTGTGTAGCGGTAGTGAACAGAAAAGAGAACAGTTTGTAGCAACTGGACAATTTGTGACAGTGGCGGCGTGATAGACGGTTGTCCTATTGCTGGAGTATTTTTGAGAATCTATTAAGACTTAAGAAGTTTTAATGTGTGAATTGACGAATCAGTAGTTGGGTTTTATTCTCTTAACAAAACTTTGGATTTATGATAAGAAGAAAAGTTAATAAAATAGAAATAATCAGAAACTAACACTCTTATAGATATACCGTTTTAAAAAAATAAGATCATTATGACTTCTGTTATTTTACATTACAATAGAAAAAAAACAAATTTGTAGTGAAGTATTAATCTACAAATGAGCACTGTCACGTTTTGTGAGTAATTGGGCGAAAACATTCCCACTTTACTCCTCTAACCCTTGATTTGCACGGCTACTCCCTAATAGTATATGTCCATTTCTCCCCCACCACCATTCCTACCCCACCCCCGTAATTACATCATACAGCAGGTGGCCAACGAAGTTTAGATGAAAGGCCTTACATTCCGACGAGGGGAACGAGGGGACAGGAATTTGTCAGGAAGATACCACTTCGCACCTTGGGAATTTTCTCTGACAACTCGGCCACTGTTCGGCTACCGACAAAGGATAGATGTCCGCTGAGATGTCCGGCTACTATTGCCTATGTCGGCTAGACGGACCTTAACTCCCTGTCACGGGTTGTAAGTAATTTGGCGAAAACATTCCCTATTTATTACAACTCATGATTTGCACGGCAACCCTCTAATAGTATATGTTCCATTATTCCCCTCCACTCCTACCCCTACCCTCGTAATTACGCCATACAGCAGGTGGCCAGCGAAGATTATATGAAAGGCTTACATTCCGACGAGTAGAGCGAGAGGCAGAAATTTAACAGGAATATCTCACATAGCACCTTGGGATTTTCTCTGACCACTCGGCCACTGTTCGGCTGCCGACAAAGGATAGATATCCGGCTACTATTTTCTTTGTCGGTATGACGTACCTTCACCCCCCTTAGGTCGGGGAATTAGCGACCACTGATTGACAGGGTAAAGAGCGTGGATGGATGATTTGTCGGGAAGGGAGGCACGTGTGCAAGCATGGAACTAAGAGTTAAAGCAGAAAATTGATTATTCTACAGAGTTTTTCTCTTAGAGAATGGTCGACGTGAGAGAGAGTGAGAGACAGAGAGAGAGAGAGAGAGAGAGAGAGAGAGAGAGAGAGAGAGAGAGAGAGAGAGAGAGAAATCGAGAGAACTCCTTCACTTTATTCATATTTATTTGATTATTTTTGCTGTTTTTTCGCAAGCCACCAGATCACGTGTAGGACTGGTGCCTTTATGTAAATAAATATTTTTATATTGTTAGACAAGACATATTGGTTGATTATCTTCACGTATTGCACATTTGATCGCCTGTGAAACTCTGTGGCGGAGACACAAATACAAATACAAGTCCCAATTAAGTCAGCAACTCATACACTTAGACAACAAGCTAAGGACTCCTCAAAGGGGTCCTCAACAAGCACACATATAAAGTTTTAATGGGGTCGGGTGTTCGAATGGTAAAAGGCTCGAACGTCAACCTGGAGGTCCCAGGCTCGATCTCCGGTGATGAACAAATTGAAAAAGATTGTTTAGGACAGGATTAAAGTCCCGGCTATATCTCCCGTGGTGCCTCCAATGACATTGCATTATCGGCTATGGTGGGGATAAAAGAAGGGCGCTGCAAAACCCGTCCCATTAGTTGTTTATAAGATTTATGAAATTTCATCTCATCCATACAGGGACTTTACACACGTAAGGTTTGAATCATGTTTGTGTTTAGGCTGGAATATTCTTGACCGAAAAATCTAACGAGACCGAGTATAACCCATTTATGTATATACTAGTTGCAAGTACCCGGCTTTGTCCGGGTTTATAATAAGGTTTTCTGTTTACCTTTTGTTTTCTACCTACCCCCTCTCTCCCTCCCTCCCCCTCTCTCTCCCTCCTTACCCCCTCTCTCCCTTTCTCTTTCCCTCCCTCCCTTTCTCCCTCCCTCCCTAACTCTCCCTCTCTCTCCCTATCTCCCTCCCTCCTTCTCTCACCCCCGTCCCCCCTCTCTCCACCTTCCTCCCTTCCTCCTCCCCCCTCTCTCCCTCCCTGCCCCCTCTCTCTCTTATCTCTCACTCCCTCCCATTTCTCCCATCCTCTCTCTCCCTCTCTCCCTCCCTCCCCTCTATCTCCCTGCCTACTCCCTCCCTTCCTTTCTCTTTCCTTCCCTCTTCTCTCTCCAACCCTCCCTCTCCCTCCCTCCCCCTTAATCTCCCTCCCTACCACCTCTCTCCCTCCTTCTCTCCCCCTCTCTGCCCCCTCCTTCCCTCTCCCTCCCTGCCCCCTCTCTTTTTATCTCTCTCCCCCCTCCCTCTCTCTGTACAATTAAACGTCAAATTACGCTTCTTAAATAAACAGAAAACCTTATTTTAATCCCGGGCAAAGTCTCCCTCCCTTTCTCCCTCCCTCCCTAACTCTCCCATCTCCCTCTCTCTCCCTATCTCCCTCCCTCCTTCTCTCACCCCCGTCCCCCCTCTCTCCACCTTCCTCCTCACCCCTCTCTCCCTCCCTGCCCCCTCTCTCTCTTTATCTCTCACTCCCTCCCATTTCTCCCATCCTCTCTCTCCCTCCCTCCCCTCTATCTCCCTCCCTACTCCCTCCCTTCCTTTCTCTTTCCTTACCTCTTCTCTCTCCAACCCTCCCTCTCCCTCCCTCCCCCTTAATCTCCCTCCCTACCACCTCTCTCCCTCCCTCCTTCTCTCCCCCTCTCTGCCCCCTCCTTCCCTCTCCCTCCCTGCCCCTCTCTCTTTATCTCTCTCCCCCCTCCCTCTCTCTGTACAATTAAACGTCAAATTACGCTTCTTAAATAAACAGAAAACCTTATTTTAATCCCGGGCAAAGTCGGGTACTTGCAGCATGAAAAAAAAAACAACAACAATATTTTTTCCCCGTCTCTAGCCCTTTCTTCACCGTCCGTTCAATTACACATTCACTTGGTGCGCGATTTTTATTTATAGTGAAGGCGATCCCATACCGTGAATACTTTAATATAGTAAAATACTAAAAATATTAATTAAAATTAAACTACCCATCGAGATTGTATTAATAATGTTAATAATGTCACAGAAACATTTTAATTAACGTATTTCGGTTTATAAAAGTGCACCTTTAATTTTAATCTTCTGAATACATAAAACGATAGGTAATAGATACGACTAGGGAGCGACCGATATGCCTTTTTACCGATAGTCCGATACCGATATTTTCCCCCAGCATTTTTACCGATACCGATACCGATACCGATATTTTCTTTTTAGGGGCTGTCCATTATTTATGTCAACAAATTTTTGGCGATTTTTACCTCCCCCCCCCCTGTCAACAACTTGTCAAACTTCCAGAGACCCCCCCCCCTATAAAATTACGTCAACATTTGATTACCCCCCTAAAAAAGGTGGCTTTTAAAATGTTTATGTGGCAAAATTAGTAGGAATATAGTTAGTTTAATTTAAATACTGAATGTTAAGCAAGTGTGTAACACAAAACTACAAACGCTGCTTAATTTTCCTATTTATTAAGTAATTATATTCAATTTTAAAAAGTAACATTGTTGACGTCAACTTTTCTTGACCTCCCCCCCTCCCCCTTGTCAACAATTGTCAAAAATTTTCTGACCCCCCCCTCCCCCCTATTTTGTTGACGTAATTAATGGACAGCCCCTTAAGCAACAACAATGCCAAACACGTGTTATTCTCGTGCTATATGACGTATTTCAAGCCAAGTTCACATATTTTGTAACACCCCCCCCCCAGATACCGATATTTTTTTTAATCAACAACAATGCCAAACACGTGTTACTCTCATGCTACAGCTCATGACGTATGTCAACCCATGCTTACCCCTTCCCCGTCATATTTCGCGACACTTCGCCCACACGTAAGTCTTGTTTCCCCCCCGCCTAACTTCCCATCCCAACAAAAAATACACACAGATGTTCACTAATTGTATCATTCAAGGTCATACATTAGAATTAAGAAATGCCAATCCTATTGTTTCAAGGTCATACCTCTGAGGAAGACGTGACAATTTCTGTGTACGGGTTTTTTTTTTTTCCTTTTTTTTAAATCTTGTCTGATCTGGTTATAGAATTGGGTTATTTACTGATTTTTTTTCTGCAACTCTGTTGTGAAAAAAAAAACAATGTATCGGCAGCCAAAAAAACGGCCGGTCCGACAGTTAACCCATAGTGCCAATATTGGTTCGACTATCGGTCGCTCCCTACAACAATCGGCCGATCCGATATTAACAGATAGTGCCAATATCGGTCCGATAACGATAGCGATCCGATTATCGGTCGCTCCCTAGATACGACTATTGATTTCACCATGTTTACAATTGGAGTTTCCGGAAGTTACCACTCTTTTAAAAATGTATCATCCGGAAATTAAAAATGTATCATCGGAAAATGACATGGCGTTCCTATTATCGATAATATTCTAAAATACTAAAATAATTAATTACAATTAAACTACCCATTGAGATGAAACGAAACATGTCCTATAACCTTCCCCATGTAATTATGTGTACGTGTACCGAATTTCACGTTATTTTGTTGTCCGGATCTTGAGTTATAAGGGAACAGACAGACAGACAGACAGAAAGACTGACAGACATCAAATGCGACTTATAAGTATATATATATATATATATATATATATATCTATATATATATATATATCTATATATATATATATATATATATATATACTTATAAGACGCATTTTTTGTCTGTCAGTCTTTCTGTCTGTCTGTCTGTCTGTTCTCTTATAACTCAAGATCCAGAAAAACAGATAACGTGAAATTTGTTACACATACACATAATTACATGGGGAAGGTTATAGGACAGGTTTTGTTTCATCTCAATGGGTAGTTTAATTGTAATTAATTTTTTTTTTATTTTAGTATTTTACTATATTAAAGTAATCTAGACGGCGCCATAAATAAAATTCCTCTGTGACGTCATTTCCTTATGATCGAATAGAACTTGCGCGCTGGTGCGGTATTGTGCCTTTGTGATGCAAAGAATTGTTGATTATCTCTGCCCGGTGATTGTCAGGTGTTTATCTGACCGGTGATTGTCAATTGTATCTCTGGCCGGTGATTGTGAGGTGTATTTCTGGTCGGTGATTGTCAGGTGTATCTCTGGCCGGTGATTTTCAGGTGTATCTCGGACCGGTGATTGTCATGTGTATCTCAGGCCGGTGATTGTGAGGTGTATTTCTGGTCGGTGATTGTCTGGTGATTTCTGGTCGGTGATTGTCAAGTGTATCTCTGGCCGGTGATTGTCAGGTGTATCTCTGGCCGGTGATTGTGAGGTGTATTTCTGGTCGGCGATTGTCAAGTGTATCTCTGGCCTGTGATTGTCAGGTGTATCTCTGGCCGGTGATTGTGAGGTGTATTTCTGGTCGGTGATTGTCAGGTGTATCTCTGGCCGCTGTTTGTCAAGGGTATCTCTGCCCGGTGATTGTCAAGTGTTTATCTGGCCGATGATTGTCATGTGTATCTCTGACCCTGTGATTGTCAGGTGTTTATCAGACCGGTGATTGTCAATTGTATCTCTGGCCGGTGATTGTCAAGTGTATTTCTGGCATGTGATTGTCATGTGTATCTCTGCCCGGTGATTGTCAAGTGAATGTCTGACCGGTGATTCTCAAGTGAATGTCTGACCGGTGATTGTCAAGGGTATCTCTGACCGGTGATTGTCAGGTGTATCTCTGCCCGGTGAATGTCAAGTGTATCGCTGACCGGTGATTGTCAAGTGTATCTCTGACCAGTGATTGTCAAGTGTATATCTGGCCGGTGATTGCCATGTGTATCTGTGACCGGTGATTGCCATGTGTATCTGTGACCGGTGATTGTCAGGTGTATCTATGCCCGGTGATTGTCAAGTGTATCTCTGACCGGTGATTGTCAATTGTATCTCTGGCCGGTGATTGTCAAGTGTATTTCTGACGGGTGATTGTCATGTGTATCTCTGCCTGGTGATTGTCAAGTGAATCTCTGACCGGTGATTGTCAAGGGTATCTCTGACCGGTGATTGTCAGGTGTATCTCTGCCCGGTGAATGTCAAGTGAATCTCTGACCAGTGATTGTCAAGTGTAACTCTGCCCGGTAATTGTCAAGTGTATCTCTGGTCGCTGATTGTCAACGGTATCTCTGCCAGGTGATTGTCAAGTGTATCTCTGCCAGGTGATTGTCAAGTGTATCTCTGCCAGGTGATTGTCAAGTGTATCTCTTTCCGGTGATTGTCATGTGTATCTCTGACCCTGTGATTGTCAGGTGTATCTCTGCCCGGTGAATGTCAAGTGTTTATCTGGCCGAGGATTGTCATGTGTATCTCTGACCCTGTGATTGTCAGGTGTTTATCTGGCCGATGATTGTCAAGGGTATCTCTGCCCGGTGATTGTCAAGTGTTTATCTGGCCGATGATTGTCATGTGTATCTCTGACCCTGTGATTTTCAGGTTTTTATCTGACCGGTGATTGTCAATTGTATCTCTGGCCGGTGATTGTCAAGTGTATTTCTGGCCGGTGATTGTCATGTGTATCTCTGCTCGGTGATCGTCAAGTGAATGTCTGACCGGTGATTTTCAAGGGTATCTCTGACCGGTGATTGTCAAGTGTATCTCTGCCAGGTGATTGTCAGGTGTATCTCTGCCCGGTGAATGTCAAGTGTTTATCTGGCCGAGGATTGTCATGTGTATCTCTGACCCTGTGATTGTCAGGTGTTTATCTGGCCGATGATTGTCAAGTGTATCTCTGGTCGGTGATTGTCAGGTGTATCTATGGCGTTGATTTTCAGGTGTATCTCTGACCGGTGATTGTCAGGTGTTTCTCTGACCGGTGATTGACAAGTGTATTTCTGGCTGCTGATTGTCAAGCATTTGTTAAATGGAAATTAAAAAGTTTTGGGCTATGTAGACTAAGTAGGAAACGTCGCAGAATTTTTTTTTTCATTTATAAAGCATTCCCATTGATGGTTATGTTGATTAAATGTAACTTAAAAAGACAGGTAATGAAATATATGGGAACATATAGTAATCTAACATTTATATAAATATTGTCGTATCCCACGTGCGTTCCAAATTTAATAACCCGACACAACTCCTTATAGTATAAGATAATTAACAACTGAACTTTAATACGTGATATTTACAGATGAGAATCCACATATAAATAGAATGAAATGATTAACAACTGAGGAGTTCACCAATAAATAACATCTTACTATAATATCCATGAATGCACTACTCTACGTCTGTCTACTCTGTGTGAACTATATGTACTCTCTAACAACCGTTACTCTTCACTGCACTGCCCTCCTTTGTTCCTCCCGCGTCCCTTGTTATTATCCTCTTCCGCGTGTCACAACCGGTCTCCTAATGACCGTTATCTCTTCCCCTCTAATAGGTAGTTCACCCATGCTCGTTTCCCGCCAAAACTATAGGTCAATGCTATTGCGTGGGTAGATTTCGCCCCAGATCGAAGGTGAAGGTTATTACGTGGGTGATCTGCGCCAAACCCAAGATAAAGTTTTTGCGTGGGTGAATGACCTTTTTCATCATTTGTATTAATACATGCTTGACTTAACAAACAATGCGTGATCATAAGGGATAGGACATATATACATGATGAAAATTGATGAAAATTGACAGACATACATATATATTATAGCTGCTGTTCGATTACATTTTATCGCAAATGTTAATCGATACAATTGTCATTGTGTAGTTGTGTACCATACACATAGGTGTGTGTGTATGTTTTGGAGCTTGGCCAGCCAGGTCAAACGAGGTCACGGGGTCAAGATTCTAGTTATTTCGAGAGTCCAGATATTATGTTTACAGAAAATAGGATTGTCTAGTAAGTGCAATTTAGTTGGATGTAGAAAGTTCGAGTAATGATGCTTGCATATTATATAAGAGGCTATTTGTAAGATACGGCAGTTCAGTGAATCAGAGTATAGGAGTTCAGTCAGTATATGAGTTCAAGTGAGTTTATGAAGAGTTCAGAGTATATGAATTCAGTTAATCGAGTTGAGTTTATTGGAAAGTTGATAAGTGTTTACTCATTGACTTAAGGAGATTATTAGTCATAGTGATAATTCAGTTCATATTGGATTTATTCTACTGTTTATATTTAGTTGTAATGTTAATAAACATGAATTGAGTTTCTCATTACAATTCGTTACAACAATGTAATACATTAATTTGTATTCAGGCAAGGTTGTCAGTATATTCTATCATAAAATATAAGAAACAAGTCAATTTAATTTACGAAAGAATTCTCATTAATAGTAACAGATCTATTCAGCATGGGCATATATGTCTGTTGAATTATTCATTCAGACCTGTTTATTGATAAGTATCAATAAAGTCAAGTGATGCACGGTTTTCTTTTATCAACATGTTTCTCCTTGAACGTAGGTTCCAAACTCAGGACACCTGTCAACCACTGTCCCCTCCATCCCTGTTATATTTTGTTTTAATTCGCCCTTGTGTATTTCTTGCTTACCCTACCCTCCACTACCGTACCCTGCACATCTCATCTCAAAAAAAAAATAAAGACACACGTAATTTCTATCTCATACGTGTCTTTTCCTTCATAAAATAATAGTATTGACAGAACGAGGTCGCTCACATTTTATTAACGCTTTTTAAAATATATTTTTACCTCCTTTCCGAAACCTGTCCCATGCACTGTTGACACACTGCACAGCCTCTCTCATCACATAGATCATGTTACTTATCGCTTACCACAAAAAATTGACAAAAATTCCATCGTTTCAAACCCATGGCCCCCATCAAAGGCCTGAGTCAGCATATGTTCATTGATTGTATCATTCAAGGTCAGAAAATATAATTAATAAATAACAATCATATTGTTTCAAGGACATATAGCCGCTATGATTTTATGTAAACGTGACAGTTTCAACGTTCGGGTATTTTTTTCTTGCGTTTTAAAAATCTTTTCTGATCTAGTTTTGTGTATAAAATTGGGTTATTTATATTTACTGATTTTTTTCGTCATTTTCCCTCGATACTTTGAAATAACAGAATGTTGGGTAAATTAACACATTTCGGAGTTTGCGTTACAAATAGACACGTAAATTGGGGTTAATCAGCAGCCCTATTAGAGAGAGAGAGAGAGAGAGAGAGAGAGATAGAAATGGGAGATATGAAAAGAACTGAAAAGCCTGAAAGTAGCTGTGCAGACGATCAATCAAATAGTGAGTATGTCTAATACATTTTATGTACAGTTTTTGAGCACTAGATTGTTTCCATGGTGCGCTCAACGAGGGAGTTACATCAATTGCCCCCCCCCTCCTTAGTTCTAACCGTCATTTGCACCAAAGATTCTGCATAGTCTATCGAGGTGGACATATCACATCGTTGAGCCTAGTTTTGTCATGGTATGGTCCTTCCTGTGTTAGTATTTGACTACACTACGCTTTAGTCAGAGCCCTGGCTTGGGCTGCTGGTGCCACGTGCACTCGTCTGTCGACCACAATTCGGTCATCCATGTTTTTAATGGCCCTCTTCGCATCCTGTGCATCAGACATGATCACAAACCCGAACTATTTGGAAACGCTAAGCTCGTTGGAAATTACCTTTGGTTACCAGACATTTCCATACACACTAAGCAGACTCCCGAGTTTCTCGTCAGTTATCGTTCTCATTTTCAATTTTTTTATCTAGGTCTTTTTGTGCTTGCTTAAATAGATAAACAATCCTTATGATTTGGAATCGAAGGTTTGCCGTATCCTTTACCCCTTCGACCAAGGCTTCTTTAACTCCAGTAACTAGTTGTTCATTGTTACCGGCTGTAGGCAAGGATCTTTCTTCCAGCTCTTTTTTTAATTCTTTAACTAAAAGTTCATTATTTTTTTTACCTGCCATTCTAAGAATATCTCCGCTTCAGACTGCAATGTTAAATGCTCTCACATTTCTATAACTGAACGCACAGGGAAAGGGTTCCATACAAGATCATTTAATGATTACAACCAAAAAAATGACAACAATAATGGCCACTGTTCTTGCCGGCGTCGTATTTCTTCCTTGTTCTGTTGTTGCTGTTCTGCGTCATAGCTACAGCTCGTCACCGCGTTCAACCACAAATTTCCATGGTGCCCTCAGCGAGGGAGTTACAACAATATATATATATGTATATATATATATATATATATATATATATATATATATACTTGCTCTTCCCTGCAAAACCATTGCATAGAGTTATATCCCCTTAAGCTTGATCGGCAGGCAAGGTTATTTTAGATTTCGGGCAGATCCGATTATCATAATTGTATTTTAAACTGGAATAGTGTTGCATTAATTCTTTACTTTCGATTTAACGGAAAACCAAAATCGCTATTGTTTTATTAGATATTAAGCTCTTATGCCAAGCACTTTACCTGTACACCGATTCTGCGAAAACTTAATTGATATAGTATTGGTATATATGTGTGTATATATATATATATATATATATATATATATATATTATAATATTATATATATTATATATTATAATTAGAAATTACAAATCATATTATATAATATGTAGATCACTGATAGCTAATAATGTTTAGATTAGCAGCAACTCTTTTTTTGAGAAGGGGAAAAGTCTTTATCGAGCAAAAAATAAAACTTATAGACAATTGTGAATATTATGTTTTGTTTTAATTTGGTGTAAAATGTCAATAATTGTTATATATATATATATATATATATATATATATATATATATATATATATATATATATATATATATATATAATTATATATAATTATATTCTTGTTAAGAACGTGAGGATTCAACTGAAGGAATGTTTAATGTAAGAAATCATTCAGTACTTTCTACTGTACACTCTGAAAGTAAATTAAAGGTAAGTCACTATAAAAAAATTCAAATAAGAATGAGTCAACTTTTCGAGACATTAAATTATATGTAGATACTTTTACACTAAATTTGATATTCTATTTAATTTTTTAAAAGTGTTATTTACTTCTAGCCATAAATTAAAAGATGTTTTTTTATTCTTCTAAAAATAATAGAAAACTTCAGCGAGTAACCAAGAAAAAACACACAATACAATAAACAACTCTAAAGTGTCTAAAGACTTAATGGTACAGCCTGACTCAGAGATTGACGACAGATGTAACACGTACTTAATATCATTTGTTTCAAACAACTTCCATTCACTTTATTTTTAACATTAAGTGAAACATTTCTTAGAAATAATAATGCTCGCTTTATAAAAATAGATAATGATTTATTCCTAGAAGTAATAAATATGAGGTAAAAAAATGGAAATTAAGTTTCGTAATATATCCGATCATACAAGAAAACAACGTGTTTAAATTGAATTATATCATGTAAGGATAAGTACATACACCCACAAACGCAGAGAAAGTGAAACTACAAATGAGGTTTGAAAAAAAAGTTTGTCAAGAACGGTTGTGAGTGTTAAAAGTTAAAGACTACTTTTGCCCTTTAGGTGCAGTAGGTACAGTACAAAAGATAAGAGCCCCCATGCCCTTTAGGTGCAGTAGGTACAATACAAAAGATAAGAGCCACCGTGCCCTTTAGGTGCAGTAGGTACAGTACAAAAGATAAGAGCCACCGTGCCCTTTAGGTGCAGTAGGTACAATACAAAAGATAAGAGCCCCAATGCCCTTTAGGTGCAGTAGGTACAGTACAAAAGATAAGAGCCCCCATGCCCTTTAGGTGCAGTAGATACAATACAAAAGATAAGAGCCCCAACGCCCTTTAGGTGCAGTAGGTACAGTACAAAAGATAAGAGCCACCATGCCCTTTAGGTGTTTAGGTACAGTACAAAAGATAAGAGCCCCCATGCCCTTTAGGTGCAGAAGGTATAGTACAAAAGATAAGAGCCCCCATGCTCTTTAGGTGCAGTAGGTACAGTACAAAAGATAAGAGCCCCAATGCCCTTTAGGTGCAGTAGGTACAGTACAAAAGATAAGAGCCCCCATGCCCTTTAGGTGATGAAGGTACAGTACAAAAGATAAGAGCCCCCATGCCCTTTAGGTGCAGAAGGTATAGTACAAAAGATAAGAGCCCCCTTGCCCTTTAGGTGCAGAAGGTATAGTACGAAAGATAAGAGCCCCCATGCCCTTTAGGTGCAGAAGGTACAGTACAAAAGATAAGAGCCCCCATGCCCTTTAGGTGCAGTAGGTACAGTACAAAAGATAAGAGCCCCAATGCCCTTTAGATGCAGTAGGTACAGTACAAAAGATAAGAGCCCCCATGCCCTTTAGGTGCAGTAGGTACAATACAAAAGATAAGAGCCCCAATGCCCTTTAGGTGCAGAAGGTATAGTACAAAAGATAAGAGCCCCCTTGCCCTTTAGGTGCAGAAGGTATAGTACGAAAGATAAGAGCCCCCATGCCCTTTAGGTGCAGAAGGTACAGTACAAAAGATAAGAGCCCCCATGCCCTTTAGGTGCAGAAGGTATAGTACGAAAGATAAGAGCCACCATGCCCTTTAGGTGCTTAGGTACAGTACAAAAGATAAGAGCCCCCATGCCCTTTAGGTGCAGAAGGTATAGTACAAAAGATAAGAGCCCCCATGCTCTTTAGGTGCAGTAGGTACAGTACAAAAGATAAGAGCCCCAATGCCCTTTAGGTGCAGTAGGTACAGTACAAAAGATAAGAGCCCCCATGCCCTTTAGGTGATGAAGGTACAGTACAAAAGATAAGAGCCCCCATGCCCTTTAGGTGCAGAAGGTATAGTACAAAAGATAAGAGCCCCCTTGCCCTTTAGGTGCAGAAGGTATAGTACGAAAGATAAGAGCCCCCATGCCCTTTAGGTGCAGTAGGTACAGTACAAAAGATAAGAGCCCCCATGCCCTTTAGGTGCAGTAGGTACAGTACCAAATATAAGGACCACCGTACCTTTAGATGAAGTAGGTACTACACATAAAGCTCTCGAACCTGATCAAGCCCAAGAAAGTCTAATAAAAACATTAAAGACTACGAATGTACCATAATTAGTCACGAGTCTGGAGCCCCTAGATTCTGAAGTACTTGGGCCAACTATGTTCAACAGATGACTATGCAAAAGATGTGTAAAATTTTATTTTCAGACATTATGCCAATCTAATTAAACAGAAAAGATTATTCCTCATGTTTTGCAGTTTTCTCGATAATTTTTTATTGTGTGCCCAAACAAAATATATTTCTTAAATAGCACAGGATCTATTTTAAAATAAATTATATGTCGAAAGAAAAAAAATGATTTAAAAAATACTATTAAAATTTTACTCGATTAAACAACAATTTACGGTAAACGGTAAACCTAATATTTAAACTTTCATGAAATAAGATGTTTACATAGTCACTTTAGAAATTAAGCTTTATCACTTGTTTGACATCCTAGAGAGCAGAGTACACAGAACATTGCCGAACGAATAGAATCAAGAAAGACAATAGAGACTGAACATGAAAATCAGATTAAAAAACTTGAAAAAGAAATCAAGATTCAGAAAAACGATTTTCTACAAAAGGAAACGACTCTGAAAAGCGAACTTCAACATGAGTATGAATCTAAAATAGTGAAACTTAAAAACCGTTACGAACTTAAAATAAAAGATTTAAAACATCAACGCGAGCTAGAAAAAAAAGATCTTCTACATCAGATTGATGATCAACTCAGAGAACACAACCAGATAGAAGATATTCTTGAGGCTGACTTTAGACTTAAAATAAGCCAACTTGAATATAATACATCGATAGCTCAGTACATTGAAGTACAAAAACTTAAAGTACAGCTAACAAGAGAGTATGAAGATAAAGTACGTCAAATGTTATCATAGAACTTAATGTGGCTTTAACTGAACTCAAGAAATCAATTGTACCACATAGATATTCGAGAAGGAGAAGATAATGAAACGAAAAACTATGTTCATTCTTTGTTAGTAGAGTTGTGTCTTTATTAAAGACTCTTTAATGTCTTACGTGTTTTCCTTTCTAAATATAATTTTTCTACTTTTTACAGCCATAGTTAGTACTTGGCTAAAGAACCTCTTAATTTCGTTTACCCCTGGCTCTTTTCTGCGGTTCACACTGTCTACATAATACATGTATTAATATTACCTACGTAATAATGTAATTAATGTATTAATATTACCTATGTAATAATGTAATTAATGTATTAATATTACCTATGTAATAATGTAATTAATGTATTATATTACCTATGTAAAAATGTAATTAATGTATTAGTATTACCTATGTAATAATGTAATTAATGTATTAATGTATTTATTGGGGCTCATGTTTTGTTGGTTTTTGTTGACATTTTGTATTATATCTAATTATAATAAAAAAAAGTTTTTAATTTAAATGCGCTAACTGAACATCAAATAGAATTAGTTTGTGTCTAGGCCTAGAACAAATAAATGGTTGCCTGAGAAAAAAATATAATATAGTGTATAAATATATTATTGTTAGATGCTCTACTGAATAATTACAACAGCCCAGGCGTAGTTTCAATAAAAATAGAGCATTTAATAATTTATAAACAAACAACAATCACAATGGCCACGACTCAATACTTCTTCATCACTACTCTCTCGACTACCACGTCATACAGCCACTTTCAATATTAAATGTATACAGTGGGCTGATTAAGGGAATTCTCCATTCTTATCGCACTACCGAGGGCAATGAGAGAGTTAAAACAGTATGATATGGAAGCAGGTTTTTACCGTCCCAGCCTATGGGGGAAAAATAGATTCTGTAATACAGTGTTTCTCAGACTTTTTAACTTTGCGACATACTGTACAAACAGTTTTGTTTTAAGCAACCTACCTGAAAATGTTGTTCTAATTGGCGACGAAAAAAAATAAGGCGTCATTTTATATAGGCCTAAATATGTTCCACTTTCACTTTACAGATGAACATACTTTTAGATTGAATATATTTGTTCTTATGTAGTTAATATAACTTTAAACTTTGTCGCAATCTAACTAAAACACGTCGGTGGATTCCGGCTAACACTTTGCGAACCACTGCTGTAGACAATGGAAACATTTAGCTCTCGATCATTGTAAAGTATTGGCAGAAGGGCCGCCTCCAGAAAGTCTTGACTCCCTGGACGACCATTGACAATCTCTAGATAACACCCTTCAACTTCCTAACGGTTACAATGAACATTATGAAAAGCAAAAGGTGCTTTAGGCTCAGAGACCCCTGACAGCAGGGGCCGATTTGTCCCATAGCTCCTAATTGGGCCCCATGCCTAACAGTGGCACCGAAATTTACATTTAAATTAATAGTAATAGTTGTTAATGTAAAAACATTAGAAGAGAGGGCCTCGCAAGCATCCGTTAAATTGGGCCCCGCAATTCGTAAGGCCAGCCCTTCTCGTGGTAGACATGTTGACGGTAGTTGTAAAATTAGTAAGAGTGACTACATAGTGTACCAATTTCTAGTAAAACATATATTTTAAAACCTAAGCAGGGCTGGGGTTTTTGTCGAATTCTTCTCCAACATCGATATTTATCAGCCAAGAGAACCACCAAGACCAACATCGATATTTATCAGCCAAGAGAACCACCAAGACCAACATCGATATTTATCAGCCGAGAGAACCACCAAGACCAACATCGATATTTATCAGCCAATATAACCACCAAGACCAACATCGATATTTATCAGCCGAGAGAACCACCAAGACCAACATCGATATTTATCAGCCAAGAGAACCACCAAGAGGAGAAACAAAAAGTGAAATATTTATAATATTATTTGCATGATAGAAATTTCGGAGTATTTATGAATGTTTCTTTGGTTGGCTCAAATAAAGTTTATTTGAAACCTAGTCATTTAAAACTTAGTGATTTAAAACTTATTCCTTTAAAACTTAGTCATTTAAAATGTAGTAATTTAAAACATAGTCAATTAAAACTTAGTGACCTTCTCAAAATATGTAGAATATTAAAAAAATTGAATTACCTAGACATGGTTAAATATAGGTTTAACAAGATGCGTCAAATGCAGAGAATAACACCCTTTCAATTTAAAACGTTTGTTCATATTTTTATGTATTTTTATTTTTGTAATTCTAATTATAAATGTTCAATTCAATATTGTTAAAATAATTGAAGTAAACTATGAAGGAACTGTTTAAACTATGAAGGAACTGTTTAAACTATGAAGGAACTGTTTAAACTATGAAGGAACTGTTTAAACTATGAAGAAACTGTTTAAAGCATTCTCTTGGTCGCTATCACGGGAAGAACCTTTAGATTTACTAGTAAGTTGTATATCAACTCTGTCATCTAAATCAATTAGCCCCATTAATTTTCCGAAGAGCATTACTTCGTTTCCTGTTTACAAGCGCTACCGTTTACGAATACATAAATAGCAAACAAGGTCATAGACACACAATTTACTTCAGTGCTATAATGATATAATAATGATTCATCCGAACTTTGTCAATTGAAATGTTATAAATAAAACTACATTTTTGACCAGCCCATTTAAGAAAAACGGAAAACATTGATTTTAACGTCTGTGTTGAAAGGAATGAAACTATCAATACATAAATATTTGAGTGTATACAATAACTTCAGAGCAATCTCCTACAGCTGACACCTCAACATTGTATACACGACTTGCCCTGTTGTCTGTGTAGGTCATTTATATATATATATAGAAATGGAAATGTAAAACTCTATTCTCAATACGTTGAAAAGACATACATAAAATAATAAATGGAAAGTTCAACTTCAGTAGTTTGATAGCAGAGAGTTTAATCGAAATATGATCAATAAGGTAAAAATGTCAACATAGTCAATGTATTACTTCTTAACTCAACGTGAACGGTTTAAACGCCTCTTTATTTTTTTTTAATGCCATTATGTTGACTTTATAGATAGGTCGATGGTGAACTCAACTCACACGCAAATAGTTTAATTCTGGTAAGGCATAAACAAATTCGCCTCTGTCTTGTAAGACCTAAACAAATTCGCCTCTGTCTTGTAAGGCCTAAACAAATTCGCCTCTGTCTTGTAAGACATAAACAAATTCGCCTCTGTCTTGTAAGGCCTAAACGAATTCGCCTCTGTCTTGTAAGGCCTAAACAAATTCGCCTCTGTCTTGTAAGGCCTAAACAAATTCGCCTCTGTCTTGTAAGGCCTAAACAAATTCGCCTCTGTCTTGTAAGGCCTAAACAAATTCGCCTCTGTCTTGTAAGGCCTAAACAAATTCGCCTCTGTCTTGTAAGGCCTAAACAAATTCGCCTCTGTCTTGTAAGGCCTAAACAAATTCGCCTCTGTCTTGTAAGGCCTAAACAAATTCGCCTCTGTCTTGTAAGGCCTAAGCAAATTCACCTCTGTCTTGTAAGGCCTAAACAAATTCGCCTCTGTCTTGTAAGGCCTAAACAAATTCGCCTCTGTCTTGTAAGACCTAAACAAATTCGCCTCTGTCTTGTAAGGCCTAAACAAATTCGCCTCTGTCTTGTAAGACCTAAACAAATTTGCCTCTGTCTTGTAAGGCCTAAACAAATTCGCCTCTGTCTTGTAAGGCCTAAACAAATTCGCCTCTGTCTTGTAAGACCTAAAGAAATTCGCCTCTGTCTAGTAAGGCCTAAACAAATTCGCCTCTGTCTTGTAAGACCTAAACATATTCGCCTCTGTCTTGTAAGGCCTAAACAAATTCGCCTCTGTCTAGGTAAGGATGTGGCCGCCCCAAATCTATAAGCCCACATTATATGTGTGTCTGTTCATTGGTTCCCACAAGTCTATAAGCCCACATTATATGTGTGTCTGTTCATTGGCTCCCACAAGTCTATAAGCCCACATTATATATGTGTCTGTTCATTGGTTCCCACAAGTCTATAAGCCCACATTATATGTGTGTCTGTTCATTGGTTCCCACAAGTCTATAAGCTCACATTATATGTGTGTCTGTTCATTGGTTCCCACAACCGAACACATTGGTTAAAGGTACACACAACATTAATATATCTAGAATAGTATACTGTAAACAGATGTCCACAGCTCAAAGCTATATATCTAGAATAGTATACTGTAAAGAGCAGGCTTGCGGAGCCGCCAAAATTTTTTCGGCTCCGGCTCCGGCTCCCACAAATTTGACGGCTCCAGCTCCGGCTCCCTATTAAGATAGTATCACACGAGACAAAAATTTTTGTAATTGCGCCACGCAAACATGCCGCTGGTAAAAAGTTATGCAAATTTTGTCGCGCTCACCCCCATAGCAGGCCCGTAGCGTGCGGGAGGGGGCAGGGGGACCGGGCCCCCTGCGTTTTGTCTGGCCCCCTCTGCTTATTTGTTCTACTTAGAAAAATTTATTACCTGCCCCCCCCTGCTATTGCCTGGCCACTGCTGTAGAATGCCTGGCCCCTGCTGTAGAATTTTCACGCTACGGGGCTGCCCCATAGTCAGGAACTTGAAAAATATACGCATGTCGGTTTTACTAAAAACAAACCATTTCAGTGCATCCAGAATCATATCATTATTTTCGACCGAGGTTTCACTAGTCGCCATTTTCATAAGTAATAAAAAGTTATTTCAATGATCAAATTAGCGAATAGTACAATGATACATTATTTAAAATATTTTAAAGACCTGAGAGTCCTGGGTTCGATCCTCGGTGAGAACCATGTGGAATTTTTCCAGGTGAAATGTGTTTCAAAGTCGTCCCACAAGTCCACCCAGCTTTAAATGGGTACCTGACTTTAAGTTGGGGAAGTAAAGACGGCTGGGCGTTGTGCTAACCACACAACCCCTTCATATGCCGAGGTTATAGAAACAGATGAATTCTACACTTCATCTGCCCCGATGGCCCGTTAGGGAACTTTACTTTTTTACTTTTTTAGCTATAATTAAACTTTATTATTGTTTTTTTTTTATAATTGTTTGAATTGTATGATTTAATCGTTACTCAGTGTCTAGGGTTCCACTAAGCGGACTCTGTATTATTATTTTTTCGGGTTCCGTCTAATAAAATTTAAATATAGCTAAGCTTAGTGCATATTCGCCACGGGTCCGAATAACAATCGGATTTTATTGGGACCCGGGTCCGTATAGCCACAGCCTTATAATTTATCTACTCTATTTCAGATATTCTGTTTATAATAAAATTGTTAAATACAGAAAGCGACAATTTTGTTTTTAGTCTATTACAAATTCGCGGCAGCCCCGTAGCGTGAAAATTCTACAGCAGGGGCCAGGCATTCTACAACAGGGGCCAGGCAATAGCAGGGAGGGCAGGTAATACATTTTACTAAGTAGAGCAAATAAGCAGAGGGGCCAGACAAAACGCAAAGGGGGCTAAGCCCCCTGGCCCCCACACACGCTACGGGCCTGATTCGCGGTCAAATAATAATACGAAATGACGCGTTCTATTTGTCGTCTTAGTAAATATGTATTTTAAATGATTGATACAATTATTCTATAAAATAAAACTGTTTTAACTTTGTATATAACAAAATAACATGCCATTAAAAAATTTCAGAGGGTAAACAAGATTTAAAACGAACACAAAACGATTCCCCGTTAAAGATTTCTTGTGTAGATGTGCGTGCACGCTATCATTTTAACGCTGCTACTGTTGTTGCGTTCGTAAAAATAACAACATTTCAAATTGTAGGAGGCAAACAATCAAACAAATTTGGAATTTTAAAGCTAAAAATACAAAAATTCTGCTGTAAAAAAAAAGCATTAGGGAGCCGTGGAGCCGCCAGATTTTTTCGGCTCCGGCTCCAGCAAAAAGTAGCGGCTCCCGGCTCCTCGGCTCCGGCTCCGGCTCCGCAAGCCTGGTAAAGAGATATCCACAGCTCAAAGCTATATATTTAGAATAGTATACTGTAAAGAGATGTCCACAGCTCAAAGCTAAATGTTCAGCAATGTTAAAGTAAATGACATCTAATTAAATACATAGTCTTAGAATAAAGAGACAGCCGTGAATCGCAAGGATTTCTATAATAAATAGGGTACCAACACTCAACTATTGATTGTTGTAATGTAAACAAGATCTCACAACGTGTCCCGAAAAAAAAAATCATTTCCAGTTCCAAGGTCAAGGCTAAGAAAAAACCTAGGTTTAGTCCGTGAACATTTATATTCCAAATCAAAACACCCACAAACTCAAGGAGTTATAAACAAAAATGTGACATAACTGGTGTTCACTGTTCTGTTTATATTCTTCTTTTAGGGTTTTCCCTTTAGAGTAGCGCCCCATGTAAGTTTTTCTATTCAGAAACTTTTTTTTTTCACCATTTTTCCACAGGCTAATTTTACATCTTTCATTCTTCGCAATTTTTCTCAAGGTGTGTTTCAAACCTTAAACAATTTATACGTTTCCTAAAAATTAAATTAAATTAAATTGAACTTTTCTGTAAAAATCATTTCAATAAAATAAATTGGTAAAACCCAAACAATGTTATTCACGGATGTGTATTAATCTGTGAAAAAAGAAACTAATTTTAAACCAGAGCGATTGTATTACTTACTCGATTATCTAAATGAAATCTAATTTAAATTGTGTAACTCGTGTTAGTCTTTAAAAGAGTGAAATATCTTTAAAAGCAGGGAAAGTTGAAAGAACATAATCTGCAGTAATCTTATAATTGGTTCTCCATAATAGCATAGTATTACAAATGACAAAAGAAGAATTAAGTTAATCACATTCTGTATATTTATTAAAGTGGCGACAGCTTTTGAGGCGCACTGAGCAATTATTTTTAAGTTGTAGGTTAACAATTTAAAAATAAATATAAAAAATAGTAATAATTACAAATAAATTCTGAATCCGTAAAGTAAGTTTAAACTTTAAGGTGGATGGTGACTTTTTGAGAACCAGTGCTGTTGTCAATGACGTCATTTATAAATAACTGGCTACTTCATACAACTTCCGGTTAATTTAAAAATCACATAATGAAAACAAATGTTTTTTTTTTAGGTATGGTGACGCCTCGCAAATTTCCAGGTTACTACCTACTACCTATTTAGTACAAGATGAAGTATTTGTTATAGAATGATAATAGTAATATTAAACTTTATTAATATAACCACCAAAAACTATATAATTAAAATGAGTGTAAAACAACGAAGGAAAATCAGAATTAATGATGAACGTATTATTACACTCTTAATGCATCTGTCGTTCATTGCTTAAACAATTAATAAATAAACAACATTAATAATTTAATTATAATTCCAATTATGTCTAAATAAATTATATTATAATTATAAACACATGTGTTAAGAAGATGCTGAGACGGAATGGTAAATATTTTTACTGCAATTAAAAAAATTATTTATTAGATGAAATTATACAGGTAAATATTATTATTGATAGACCATATAACTCAAATTATTTTAAGTTTTTTTTATACCGACTTTGTATTAATAATTTATTACATGCGAAGGCATTTATTGAGTTTACAACGAGCTCAGGGCAATGCATTGTGTGTGTGTGTGTTTGTTTGTGTGTGTGTGTATGTGTGTGTTTGTGTGTGTGTGTTTGTGTGTGTGTGTGTAGAGGGGTGAATCCTTACAGAACAATTCTCTCACAGAGGAGCTGTGCCTGTATGGTGAAGTCATTGTTCATTGTAAAAATTCCAAACAGGTATATTACAGAAAATGTAACATTTTTGTTAAGATAGTAGAGGTGATTTATCATGATACGACTTTGTAATCAGTTGGATTCGTAATGAATAAGAAAAGAAAGCATCGTATGGGATGAAGAGATTTATTTAATGTATTGTTTTTTTTTAATAATTATGTCACATGATAAACAGTTTCACATGACATATATGATAAACAGCTTCGTATGGCACATATGATAAACAGCTTCATATGTCACATATGATAAACAGCTTTGTATGACACATATGATAAACAGCTTCATATGTCACATATGATAATTAGTTTCACATGAAACATATGATAAACACTTTCATACGTCACATATGATAAACAGTTTCACATGACACATATGATAAACAGCTTCGTATGGCACATATGATAAACAGCTTCATATGTCACATATGATAAACAGCTTTGTATGACACATATGATAAACAGCTTAATATGTCACATATGATAATTAGTTTCACATGAAACATATGATAAACACTTTCATACGTCACATATGATAAACAGTTTCACATGACACATATGATAAACAGCTTCATATGTCACATATGATAAACAGTTTCACATGACATATATGATAAACAGCTTCATATGTCACATATGATAAACAGTTTCACATGACACATATGATAAACACTTTCATATGTCACATATGATAAACAGTTTTACATGACATATATGATAAACAGCTTCATATGTCACATATGATAAACATTTTCACATTACACAAATGATAAACAACTTCACATGACACAAATGATAAACAACTTCACTAACTCATGTCTGTTAATCTTTATGTTTTTCAAATGCCGTTAGAAAATTATTTAAAATACCACATCTACCAATACTCCAGCGATCTGAGTGCATAATCTATCTTTTTTTTTTACAAAATATAGATTTACAAACATAGATGTTTATTTTCCTGGATAGACAGACAAAATAAAAGACATAATTTTACATTTAATATATAATTGCCGTTAATCATTTGGGAAAATATACAAATACACGGAGAAATATATATATATATCTATAATAAATAATACTAACAAAAAAAACTAAAAAAGGAAACACCTGATGTTTAAATAGTCGTACTTGTCGTAAATGCATCTTTTTCTTGATTAATTGCTTACATTTAACATTCAGATTATAGGCCTATACACATGGAATTTGAACTAGCCATTTATTTCTCAGCTAATTATGATGATTAAAAAATAAAGTACATGTACGTGATTTAAAACTTATACGAAACAATTTCAGGCCAACAAATCAGTCGGAACGTGTAGACAGACCATTACTATTCCTCTCCGTTAATACACAGACTGCCGGGTGTTGAATAGACTGCCGGGTGTTGAATAGACTGCCGGGTGTTGAATAGACTGCCGGTTGTCGAATAGACTGCCGGGTGTCGAATAGACTGCCGGTTGTCGAATAGACTGCCGGTTGTCGAATAGACTGCCGGGTGTTGAATAGACTGCCGGTTGTCGAATAGACTGCCGGGTGTTGAATAGACTGCCGGGTGTTGAATAGACTGCCGGGTGTTGTGTTCACCCACAATCCCTCAATATGCCGTGGTTACTGAAATAAACTCTACACTTCATCGAAGCCCTTAGAGGCAGAAGAGAAATTTACATATATTTTTAAAATGTCGTTTAAATGTCTCAAAATCGTAAGTAAGTTATATTCCTGAAAAGACAATTTTCATCTCGCGCGTAATCTCTAGACATAGGTCTTAAAGGCGTAATCTCTGGACATAGGTCTTAAAGGCGTAATCTCTGAACATAGGTCTTAAAGGCAAAGGCTGCAGAAAAAAAGTACATTGAATTTAAAGTAAAATTTGTGATGTCATATTCTTATTTTTATTACAGTAAATCAAAAAACATTTTGATTACCAAATATCTTAAAATGTGGCGTTAAAAACACAACACATTTTCTTGACACGCATCAATAGTTCGTTTTTTCCAAATTTGTTAACCAATAATATCTTTAATGGATTATTTCACTCAAGTTACATTGACTGTTACATCAATGACAAGTCCTCACGCGGCTAATGTGCGTCTTACGTATATGCCACTTTAAGATTGATTTTTGTTCTCCTTTGTGTAACAATGCAGCTGGATGTCCGTCAAAGAAATATATTTATCTATAGCTGACAGATGCTCTTTTAACTGGGATTATATTCTTTCGCTGCGCCAGTCAATACACAAGCAACGCCTGACCGAAATTTTACAAATAAAATTAGGTAATCGATTTCTTATTTGAAAGAGAACTGTAGACCGTGTAATATGTTGTATTGATCTGTAGATCAAAACAACTTCGTGTTTACAAAATATTTCTACATACAACTGTAGTCAATAAATCCCCATAATGTTTCTGAAGTTTTCAATGGGCAGTCTACGTCACAGTTAACCTTGACCCAAATATAAGTTAACAGAGTTGCCAGTGGGTACTAGAAGGTAGGGATGGTTGACTGTAATGACTACTACTGGAAGATCTGTTCTCATGTTGTATATGGGAGTCATATGTCAGGGCCCTCCTAGCATCAGATTTACAAAGGCTCACTAAGCTAAGGTGGGCCAAAGGTATTAGAAATGTTTACTGCAGGTCAGTGCAGTATCGAACAAATGTCTAAGTATTCAGGGTACAAAAAGTGGTATTACATTGACATTTGGTATTTTCACTCAGTAGTATAACATAAACATTTTTGTTTGAAAAAAAGTATGAACAGCAACAATCCTACTAATAAAGTAGTTATCATGTCATCCGGCATGCGAGCGGCGTGTGGGGAACGGTCGCTATAAATAATCTATGATGTCATTTACCGATGTTACAATTTCTTTTTTTGCAGAATGGGAACGCCGTCGCTATAAATAAAAATCCTCTTTGACATCATTTCCCAATGGTACATATTCCTACTAATAAAGCCGAATTGAACTTGTGCGCCTTTGTGCTACAAAATGGCATAATAAATTAGCTATTTTTTACTTTTCAGTGCATTTTTATAAAAAAAAAATGTTATGCTTTGTTTTGATATTAACATTGATTGAATTAAGGGCAAAACGTAACTGGTGAGATAAATTAGCACCCACATCTTGACCAGACAATGTCACAAGGCAGGCGCTAGAGTGGAACCCGCAGGGAAAGAGAAGATCAGGCAGGCCAAAGGAGACATGGAGACGCTGCACTGAGCGAGAGATGAAGGCAGCTGGATGGACGTGGGCTCAGCTGAAGAGAGACGCCCAAAATAGAGTTCGCTGGAAGAGCGTTGTTGAGGCCCTATGCTCCCAAGTGGAGTCAGAGGACTAGGTCAAGTCTTGACCTTATAGTGTTTAGTTTGGTTTGGTTTGGTTAGTTTTTTTGATTTGGTTGATTTGATTGTTTTAATTGGTTGGTTTGGTTGGTTGGTTATTTGGTTTGGTTTGGTTGGTTAGCGTTGACGGGTAAAACGTAATTTGTGACGTATAATATGTAGGTCATTTCTGCACATTATGAAGATGGCATAAATCAGCACCTAATTAACCAAATTAAATCGTATTTAAAAATTCAGTGGTTAAATTGATTTCCAGATGGGTAAAATTTATCTATAAATAAATAATTCTGCACTTGGGATATCCTCAATGACGTCATTTCACGGAAGTCGGTTGCGCGTGTGGCAGAATGGGAACGCCGCCGCTATAAACAAAAAATAATTCTGCACTTGGAATTCCGTGTTAATAGTTCCTATTAAAGAAGGCAGTAAGACAAAATTTGCGCACAGTACACTTGCAGCGGAAAGGTTTTTGCTGGATGAGTGCACGATGGCATCGAGCCATGCTTTAGATACAATTGGTAGATCACTAACAGATGTTGCTCAAACCGGCTATTTACTAAGTTTTTTGTTATGCACTTGGAATTCCGTGTTAATAATTCCTATTAATTCTCATATTAAACATTTTATTGAGATAAAATATTTAGTTGCGAATGCAACGGGCAACAACTAGTTTGCAATATAACAGCGGTGAGAACACTCTGTTAACCGAGGGCAAAAATGAATTCTTAGATTTAACAGAAGGACCTGACCAATATAGAGGAGCAGACGGATGGAGTGTTGGTATTAGACAATACATAGAGGAGCAGACGGATGGAGTGTTGGTATTAGACAATACATAGAGGAGCAGACGGATGGAGTGTTGGTATTAGACAATACATAGAGGAGCAGACGGATGGAGTGTTGGTAAAAGACAATACATAGATGAGCAGACGGATGGGGTGTTGGTATTAGACAATATATAGAGGAGCAGACGGATGGGGTGTTTGTAAAAGACAATACATAGAGGAGCAGACGGATGGAGTGTTGGTATTAGACAATACATAGAGGAGCAGACGGATGGGGTGTTGGTATTAGACAATACATAGAGGAGTAGACGGATGGAGTGTTGTTAATAGACATTTTATAGAGGAGCAGACGGATGGAGTGTTGTTACTAGACATTTTATAGAGGAGCAGGATGCTGTCGTGCACGGGCCGGATAAATCAACCGGACAAGTTGTTCTTGGCCTTGCTAGAAACTGTAAACTAGAAACTATATACGTTATTTCCCATTAAAATAATTTTAAACGATTTTATTTGAAATCGGTCACATTCATCAGAAAACTGAACGGAGATTGTCCAGGATCAGAGAAAACTGAACGGAGATTGTCCAGGATCAGATAAAACTGAACGGAGATTGTCCAGGATCAGATAAAACTGAACGGAGATTGTCCAGGATCAGATAAAACTGAACTGAGATTGTCCATGATCAGATAAAACTGAACGGAGATTGTCCAGGATCAGATAAAACTGAACGGAGATTATCCATGATCAGATAAAACTGAACGGAGATTGTCCAGGATCAGATAAAACTGAACGGAGATTTTCCATGATCAGATAAAACTGAACGGAGATTGTCCAGGATCAGATAAAACTGAACGGAGATTGTCCATGCTCAGATAAAACTGAACGGAGATTGTTCAGGATCAGATAAAACTGAACGGAAATTGTCCAGGATCAGATAAAACTGAACGGAGATTGTCCAGGATCAGATAAAACTGAACGGAGATTGTCCAGGATCAGATAAAACTGAACGGAGATTGTCCAGGATCAGATAAAACTGAACGGAGATTGTCCAGGTTCAGATAAAACTGAACTGAGATTGTCCAGGATCAGATAAAACAGAACGGAAATTGTCCAGGATCAGATAAAACTGAACGGAGATTGTCCAGGATCAGATAAAACTGAACGGAGATTGACCAGGATCAGATAAAACTGAACGGAGATTGTCCAGGATCAGATAAAACTGAACGGAGATTGCCCAGAATCAGATAAAACTGAACGGAGATTGTCCAGGATCAGATAAAACTGAACGGGGATTGTCCAGAATCAGATAAAACTGAACGGGGATTGTCCAGGATCAGATAAAACTGAACGGAGATTGTCCGGGATCAGATAAAACTGAACGGGGATTGTCCAGGATCAGATAAAACTGAACGGAGATTGTCCAGGATCAGATAAAACTGAACGGAGATTGTCCAGGATCAGATAAAACTGAACGGAGATTGTCCAGGATCAGATACAACTGAACGGAGATTGTCCAGGATCAGATAAAACTTCAAATGTGTACATTCTAGATGAATTTGATTCCACTGTGGTGAAATATTTTTTGTATTGATTCTGTTTTAATCTAAATGAAAGGTTATCATCAACCCAATAGTATACTTCAACAGGCCGACACTGTACTGGTCAAACAATTAACCCAATAGTATACTACAACAGGCCGACTCTGTACTGGTCAAACACAGCTGGAGTAGCCAGTGTACGATGGCTTCCTAGTGCATTACGTCATGTTTGTGTCAAAATGACCTTTCCAGTTCACCTACTTTGGCAACACTTTACTTTCAATTATTGTTCAAGTAAGCTAAGTAAAATAAAAACTATTCATGTATTTAAGTAAAATCTCGGCATTAAAAATTTTCATTAATTTCATATTTCTAAGCATGTATTACACTTTCATCTCTGAATTGCTCATTTTTATGGATAAATAAACATGAATACATTTTTTTTTATCTTTAGTAAATGAAATATTTCCTCACTGGGTTCTTGTTGAAACGTTGCATCACTTTATCTAATCAGATTAGACAGACGGTGTTACAAAAGTTCTGTGTTCCAAGAATGTTTGATGAATCGAGAAAAATAAAAAAAAAATAAAAACTAGCCATCTGTTGCTGTTTGGTGGCGGGATTTGTAATTCAATATTATCAGACGTGCAGATCTCAGTATGTGAGTTCAATAAGCGCGAACTGAGTTATAATCTTACTCTACTCACACATTACGTATAGCGTTGGCAATTTTAATCTCATTTTATACTTGTAGTTATTGTAGATTACTGAGGTATTTGTTATCGCGTTATACTAACAAGTCGATTTTTATTGTCTTTAACTTGCTAAATTTTTATTCTAGCTTAAAGTTTTAAACAAGTCTTGTGAGTCTAACAGGGATGTATACATCATTGTCACGTTAACAAAGTTTTATACAAGTCTTGTGAGTCTAACAGGGATGTATACATCATTGTCACGTTAACAAAGTTTTATACAAGTCTTGTGAGTCTAACAGGGATGTATACATCATTGTCACGTTAACAAAGTTTTATACAAGTCTTGTGAGTCTGACAGGGATGTATACATCATTGTCACGTTAACAAAGTTTTATACAAGTCTTGTGAGTCTAACAGGGATGTATACATCATTGTCACGTTAACAAAGTTTTATACAAGTCTTGTGAGTCTAACAGGGATGTATACATCATTGTCACGTTAACAAAGTTTTATACAAGTCTTGTGAGTCTGACAGGGATGTATACATCATTGTCACGTTAACAAAGTTTTATACAAGTCTTGTGAGTCTAACAGGGATGTATACATCATTGTCACGTTAACAAAGTTTTATACAAATCTTGTGAGTCTAATAGGGATGTATACATCATTGTCACGTTAACAAGGTTTTATACAAGTCTGTTGGTCATATAAAGATACTGTTGTCAATAGCACACCCATAAAGACTGCCTTAAAGAATGTCTATTATATAAAAGTTGAAAACTAGAAAGGAAGAATAACGAGAAAATTGCTTAAAAACTTTGATCTTTTTTTAAAGCTTTCAATTTTTTCTCATTTTGTGTTAACTAGTAAACAAAGGCCCGGTACCCGGGCCGGCGAGTAGGCACGCAGTTGGAGTTGAAAATAGTGAAGAATATATTTGAGTGTTTTAACAATCAGTCTATATACTTGCAGTGACCCACAAGGACATGAACAGATTATTGTTGCCAAAATACATTTGAGAATAGGGACACCTATTAGTACGTCAAATAAAGTTCATATTTTAAATAGTTCATCCCAAAGAAAATAATCCTCACTATGGGTAAACAATCTTAACATAAACAACACCCGATGAATGAACTCTTAATTCCTTCATAATATGTTAATGGACTCCTTTCCAAACAGTTCTTCATGTTATGTTTTATGATGTTCAACATGACGTATAAAAAAAAAAGAGAGAGACGTGAGTGAGTGCCTGTAAGTTAAGCAAAACACTACATGTTTAGCAGGTTGTTTACTTACTGTTATACACATTGTAGTATAGTACAACACATAGTACTGAGAATTAACTAAGTTAATACTGCCAACCCGGCAGTGCCGAACCTATGGATTTTGGGGCCCGATGGGCTTGGCCTCTTTAGAGGCCTCTTTATTTTGACATTCGACACCATGACATGAGATAATGAACTTAATATTTAATGTCAAAAAAAATTTTGGGGCAACCCTCAAGCTGGGGCCCGGGCAGATAGAATAGTTGTGTAGGTTTTATCTGACCTTCAATTAAAAAAATAATATTACATCAATCCAGTTGAGGCCGCAGACGGCTCTTAAAAAGAAATAAATATCAAAGCTTTGAACATTATAGTTCTGTGAAGCCAGTGCCGAACCTAAAGATTTGGACCTTTTCGGGGACCCCTATATTTTGACATGAGATAATGTACTTAATATTTAGTGTAAAAAATATTTTGGGGGCCCTCTCAAGCTGGGACCCTGTGGGACTTTTGAGATCGGAAACCCCTTCACACATCCTCTGTGTGAAGCCCCAATCATAAATGGGTTAGATCGCTTTCATTGTCACATGGTATTGATGATCAAGGCGGTCGAAAATATAATAACTAGGGAGCAACCGAAAATCGGATCGCTATCGGTATCGGACCGATATTGGCAATATCGGTTAAAATCGGATCGGCCGATATTTGTAGGGAGCGACCGATAGTCGAACCGATATTGGCACTATGGGTTTTATATCTCAAATGTGCCTTTCCTTCCTAAAATAATAATATAGCAAGAAAGTAACAGCTCCCTTATCATTAACGCGGTTTTTTTATACCCTCCCCTCCGCCCAACCGTTTCATTTTAGACACAGCAGCACAAAGATGACGTCATTTACCAACAGGGTCGGCGAGTTGAAGGACAAATTTACTTTTAATCTTCTTTAGAAGATTTTGCTTTGCTATCTTACTATCAACTATTTGTTAAGTGTTTTAGTGAACAACAGAAAAGAAATTGTATTGTAAAATGACACTCTTTGATGTTACCGCATGGCAATTCAAAGCAAAATTTTGATCGGTCGGCTTTCATTTTTCATCTTCTATTGTTCTTTTCTTTCTTTCGTGTGTCAACATTAAAAATTCTTTCTTTCGTCTCATTTTGGTTATAGCAACAGTTGTATCAGGGACGAGGCAGGCGTAGGTGTTTGCCGGTTTAACTCTTAGAGAAAAATCTATTGATGTTTTTATTGCTATATACAAAGCACAATCGAAAATATGCCTTTCCATCATATTGACATCGCTAGTTTCAGAACGTTAATTAATTAATAGACTTGCCAGGCAATAAATGATGCCTAGCTGTTGACAAACATTGACAAAACAATCGAAACATAGATTTTAACTTCGTAGGCAGCAGTTGAAAGATAAGTTGGCTTCAATTAATACTATATTTACAACTGCCGATTGCTGAACGTCCATACGAAGTTTCATTGGTGTTACATTACATTGGTTAGAACCTGTGTTATTCTCTCTGGATAGCTTAATCCCAGAATAGGTCCCAGGAAATTTTCTTCTCCCGGGATATTGTTGGGTAAATAAAAGGAGGCTGGGAAAGGTACCAACCCACACAATCCCATACAATAGCCGTGGTTAGAGAATTTTCATTATAAACGGGTTCATTATACGCTATAGTACCTTCACCGATACACTACAGTATATAATGTTAACTAGTGAATGAAAGTTTTCTCTTTTTACACTGACAGAGAAGGGAGCAGGAGGTTTACTTGTCGAAGGGCTAAATAACCAAAACATCTTCATTATATATTATAAGTGGGGCTTCAGTCGACATACGTGGGGGTGAGAGTGTGTGCGTAAGTGGACGGAACTTAAACTTCAAATGGTTGAGTGAAATTCTGTTATTTATCGATTTGGTGAACTTTCCGCATTTGGTCAAATTAAAGCATTTAAGTGTTGCGTTAAAAATTTTAATCGCAATTTTTTTTTTTGGCGTGTTAATCGCAAATTAACGCAGTTTAATCAGTTGCCCTAATTAATACGTTTTTAGTTTGACATGAATTATTTACAACTTTATCTTACTTTTCTGTTTGTGAACAAGTAAAAAGCAAAAACAACAAATTGTTTGTTATAAGTTTAATTTTAAACAATAAACATGCAGATTTCTGAGATTATGCAGGCATGGTTTGTGTTTCTGACTTCGGTCTTGCGGTCTGTCTTTTCAAATCTTTTGTTTTTATAATCTTCTAATCATCTGCAAGACACCCTTTCATTAATAGCAAAATATCGGTATCGGTATCGGCAAAAATGCTGGGGGAAAATATCGGTATCGGACTATCGGTAAAAAGGCATATCGGTCGCTCCCTAATAATAACGTTGTGATAGCCATTTCAGACTTAAAATGATGTCATTAGCATGATATAAACTACTGGACAGGAAGATGTCAAACTTAAAGTGATATTATTAGCATGGTATAAACCAGGCTTGCGGAGCCGGAGCCGAGGAGCCGGGAGCCGCTACTTTTTGCTGGAGCCGGAGCCGAAAAAATCTGGCGGCTCCACGGCTCCCAAATGTTATTTTTTTACAGCAGATTTTTTTTTTTAGCTTTAAAATTACACTTTTTTTTTTCATTGTTTGCCTCCTACAATTTGAAATGTTGTCATGTTTTTCAAACGCCACAACAGTAACAGCATAAATGATAGCGTGCACGCACATCACCACAAGAAATCTTTAATGGGGAATCGTTTCGTGTTCGTTTTAAATCTTGTTTACCCTCCAAATTTTTTAATGACATGTTATTTTGTTATATATAAAGTTAAAACAGTTTTATTTCATAGAATACATCTTTAATACGACGACAAATAGAAGGCGTTATTTCGTGTATTATTTGACCGCGAATTAGTAATCGACTAAAAACAAAATGGTAGCTTTCTGTATTTAACATTTTTATTATAAACAGAATATCTGAAATAGAGCAGATAAATTTATAAGGCTGTGGCTATTCGGACCCGGGTCCCAATAAAATTCTATTGTTATTTGGAACCATGGCTTAGCTATATTTAAACTTTATTAGACGGAACCCGAAAAAATAATAATACCTAGAAACTGAGTAACGATTAAATCATACAATTCAAACAATTATAAAACAAATAAACAAAAAACAATAATAAAGTTTATGCATAGCTAAGCTAAGTGCATATTTGCCACGGGTCCGAATAACAATCAGACTTTATTGGGACGGTGTCCGAATAAAAATCGGAGTTTATTGGTACCCTGGTCCAGGCCCGTAGCCAGAGGGGGAACTGCTAAACGCTCCCCCGCTGCAGGACGAGCGCGGGAAGTGAACCCTGGTGTATTCGATATTGTGACCGAACGCTGGTATTGCACGGAGCCAGCCCCTCGATGGCAGATCGGGGTTTCGAGGAGAAAGGTACGCCAACCCACTCTCATTCCGAGAGATCAGACATGTCCGGCGGTAGGCACGTCCCGGCACTGGTTTAACCTGGGTCGAGGCAAGGGAGGCAACTGAGCTGCTCTGCTTACTTGTCAGACAACCCAACCCGCCCCCCCCCTAGGGCACTCGAAAAGCAAATGGATAAGGATAAGAAAAGGAATAAAACGGGTCTGGGCAGCACCCAAACATGGCTCGATGGAAGGTTAGGGGGCGGTAGGACCGCCATCGTAAAAAGTTCGACTACTTGCCCCGGTGCCACGACTTCGGCTGAAAGGTCTGGCATCGCAAAAATGGTTACTTTCGGCTCAGCTCGAGAACCACTAAGGCGGATCGAAGGCACTGAGTGTCCACCGTCTGGTTTACCGGAAAAGCGTACAGATGGGAGTCGCGTCCCATCACAGGTGAAGGCCAAGCTAGGTCAGGCAAGGCCCCTAGGAATGGTTGACTGCTCTGTCAACCGGAACCAGGCACGAGTGACCGCTGAACGGTGCTACGAGGGAATTCGCACACCCTCACAAGAGGCTGTGGCAGGTCGAGCCCAGTCCCTGGCTAGTGTTGATTGCTCTGTCGGCACGAAACCAGAACGTACGACCACGCGGAGACGAGGGGGAGGCAGACCCCCAAAAGTGGCTGTGGCAGGTCGAGCCCAGTCCTCGGGTAAAGCTGGCTGCTATTCCAGCGGAAAACCGATCGTAACGACCAGCAGGGTACCGCTAACGGGGCTGGATAGATGGCCTGCTCCGCATCTGGTACCCGGCGGGAGAATGAGATGAAGGTCGGAAGGTTGTCGGCCTCTACCCCTGGGGAACCCTACCAAGGGCAACCCAGTCACTGTGTGCACCCCCGAGGTGCACCCCGACAGCACGGAAATCGACTCTGGCAGGGTAACAGAGAGGGGAGACGCTATTCGCCGAACCGCACCGATGGTACCCTGCGCGACGAAAGAGACTGGGAACTGTTAAGCCCAGCCCTCGGCGATAAACGCTGATTGCTCTGTCAGCGGGAAGTCGAAAGTCATGGACCGCAGGTCACTGTTAACGGGTGTAGCCGAAAGCTCCCCGCCTGAGGTGGCCGGCACCAAGACTGACATAGGCAGGGCACTGCCAACGGGTGTATTCGAAAGCTCCCCGCCTATGGTGCCCGGCGAGACAAAAGAGACTGGGAACTGTTAAGCCCAGCCCTCAGCGATAAACGCTGATTATGCACCACGCAGTAAGACTTGCCCTTGCCTCCGAGATCAAGCTGCCGACTGACCGCCTAATGCTAGAGACAGTCTTTAGGGTCCCTCCTGGCGAGGCTTTCTACATGCCTGAGGTACGCACGACCCTGGTCGAAACCAATGCTGGGAACGCAAAGGATCGCCGAACCATCACGGATGTAGCTATGGAGATGATTGGAACCTATTCAGGGAACGCTATACTGGCCTATACTGATGCCTCTGTATCCAGTAGAGACGGCCAGACAAGCGCCTCGTTTGGGGTCCACATCACTCTCCCACAAACTGGCTTTGTGAAAGACCATGCTGGCCTATGTGGGTCGCACTGTGCTTACGAGGCAGAGATGACAGCCATTACTGAGGCAGTGGACCACATAGGAGAGTTAATCGTTGAGGGTACTTTGCCTGCAACAGACATTGTCATTCTCACTGACGCGCTCTCTGTTCTCCAAGCTGTAAAAGGGACAGGAGAATGGCCGCTCCTGCTGGAAGCCATGCTGATGGCAATACAGGGTCTTGTGTCCCAACATCACGTGTATGTGACCCTTCAATGGGTTCCCGGGCATGCGGAAGTGCCCGGAAATGAAAGGGCAGACGGCATTGCCAAGGCAATAGTCCAGTCGACAGATTCCCAAGTGCTGCCCGTGAGTGCAAGAAAGAGCTCATTCGAGGCAGCACGTTCCATGATCTGTCTCTTTGGACAATCGAAGTGGTTCTCGGGCTGGACTCATGGGGTGAACGGAGTTAACGTCCGAAAGTTTCTGGAGCGGCCGTCCAAAACTGACCCGTGGTGGAAGCTCAGGCGTGTCGAGCAGGCGCTAATTGCCTAGTTCCGAACTGGGCACTGTCCTATTGGCGCGTACTTTGGGAGGTTGAGGCCCAATGTCGACACCCTTTGCAGACACTGCAGGGAAGTGGAGGAAACCGTAGATCATTTGCTATTCGAGTGCCCCGGACTGGCGGACCACAGGGTGGACCAGTCCGGAAGCTTGCTGGCCATCGGGCTCTACGGCAGTCTCCAGATGTTGAGAGACACAGCAAGTCTGATCTCACGGGCTCTAAGAGACTTAGTCTCAGCCCGCAGATTACTGAGAGAGTTCAAAGAGAGAGAGAGAAGGGGGTGACCCTCCACTCACTGAGGTCCCCTCCCAAAACCCCTCCTTCGCCCTCCCCCGGAACATTTCTTCTACCCCACCAGGGGCGGAATTATGGGGAGGGGCCGGGGGGCATGTCCCTACCATGTTATCGCACGTTTAGGTAATACATCATTAAATTATCGAAATATTTTTTGTTCAAGACAAATTTTCAACAATGAAAACAGTTTCGCCCCCCCCCGGGGGTCAAAGTTCCCCCCCCCGTCAAAGTTGTCTAGTTCCGCCGCTGTACCCCAGAATCAGTCCTTCGGCACCCCCCCCCCACCCCCCGGCCGAAAAAAAATTCTCCCCCCAATGCAATAATCCTGGCTACGGGCCTGCCCGGGTCCGAATAGTCACTTCGAATTTATAAATAATAAATATAAATATTGAAGTCTTTAAAATATTTTAAACAATGTATCAGTTTACTATTAACTAACTTGATCATTGAAATAACTTTTTAGTACTTATGAAACTGGCGACTAGTGAAACCTCGATCGAAAATAACGATACCTTTCTGGATGCACTGAAATGTTTTGTTTTTAGTAAAACCGACAATGCGTATATTTTTCAAGTTCCTGACTATGGGGGTGAACGCGGTAAAATTTGCATAACTTTTTATCAGCGGGATGTTAGCGTGGAGCAATTACAAAACATTTTGTCTTGTGTGATACTATCTTAATAGGGAGCCGCAGCCGGAGCAGTCAAATTTGTGGGAGCCGGAGCCGAAAAAAATATGGCGGCTCCACAAGCCTGGTATAAACTACCGGACAGGAAGACGTCAAACTTAAAATGTTGTCATTTTGGCTCTCTCTTGCACGAGACAGTGTGACGGAAGTTATTTTTGCCCTCCTTTGCACGAGACAGTGTGTCTGAAGTCCTTTTGGCTCTCTCTTGCACGAGACAGTGTGTCTGAAGTCATTTTGGCCCTCTCTCGAACGAGACAGTGTGTCTGAAGTCATTTTGGCCCTCTCTTGCACGAGACAGTGTGTCTGAAGTCATTTTGACCCTCTCTTGCACAAGACAGTGTGACGGAAGTTATTTTTGCCCTCTCTTGCACGAGACAGTGTGTCTGAAGTCCTTTTGGCTCTCTCTTGCACGAGACAGTGTGTCTGAAGTCATTTTGGCCCTCTCTCGAACGAGACAGTGTGTCTGAAGTCATTTTGGCCCTCTCTTGCACGAGACAGTGTGTCTGAAGTCACTTTGACCCTCTCTTGCACAAGACTGTGTGTCTGAAGTCATTTTGGCCCTCTCTTGCACGAGACAGTGTGTCTGAAGTCATTTTGGCCCTCTCTTGCACGAGACAGTGTGTCTGAAGTCATTTTGGCCCTCTCTTGCACAAGACAGTGTGTCTGAAGTCATTTTGGCCCTCTCTTGCACGAGACAGTGTGTCTGAAGTCATTTTGACTCTCTCTTGCACAAGACAGTGTGTCTGAAGTCATTTTGACCCTCTCTTGCACGAGACAGTGTGTCTGAAGTCATTTTGGCCCTCTCTTGCACGAGACAGTGTGTCTGAAGTCATTTTGGCCCACTTTTGCACGAGACAGTGTTTCTGAAGTCATTGTAAGGATAAGATTATGTAAACTACTAATGGTACAGTTTTACGGTGCCCTTCTTTTACCCTTCTCTAGCCTTAAATACATTGACCTTGGAGGTACCACGGGAGATATAGCAAACACCAGTGTCCATCAGATCGACAGTCCAGCGCTTTACCTCATGACGGTAAGTACATCTGACTGCTACAAATGACATAATAAATAATGTCATTGGTCAAAGTAACAATGTGTTTAATATTACAAAATAAAATCCTATATCAATGAACATAGTTGTTACTTTTAATCTAACTGAGAATATATAAGTTAAGTGCATTAGTACATGTACTAATGACAGAAGACAACTTTTAACACTATACAAGGGCGTGAATATTTTATACAGTAATAGGCCTATATCTGTTTGTCCAAACTAGATAATACTGTTAATGATTTGTATACGCCCAAATTGAAATGCATAAAACTAAAGTGAAAGAACCAAAAAAAAAAGAATACAGGCTGTATTATAATATATACTTATGAAAGGAATCTGAGTTTTGTTCTTTTGAAATCTTAAAAAGATATCGAAGCATGCATTCTAACTAGATCTTTGCGAATTGACATATAATGTATGTAAAGAAATGGTAATAAACATATTTCAGTTTTTCTTTGAAATATATTTATTTTTTTTTTTTACGTTTGATGTAAAATGAATTTTTTCCACAAAATTTAATACCACTGAAAGTGAGATGCAACATATTTTACTGAAGTGAAGAATTTTTTCAATATGACGTTAATCTTCTTTTTATTATTCATCCAACTCCCTACGTTTGTATTCGTATGTATATAAGGATGTGACAAATGTCAGGTTAGGGGCATCTTTTTTGAACTATAGAGAAGGGTAAGTGGACAAAAATTATTGTTCCGGAATATTTCTGTAGTTTAAGTTTTAAATTGATTGTATATTATTAAACTTTTTAAAAGAACTTTTTCTTTTTATCAAAAATATAAAAAAAAGAGTAATAAAATTGAAAATTATATTTTTCATTAAAGATTTTTTAAAAGTTAATTACTTGTATGAAGTTAAATTTTATATAATCCATATAAATTAACTTAGGCCTGTACATTTCTCGTATGAAGCTTACGATCGCTTCAAAATTTAGAGAAAGAATGAAAACAACTTTAATTTACGACATTTTACAAAACTTTCATTCCAATTATAAACAACTAAATATTTTCTTTTTAGATTTAATTACTGTGTCAGTTGTCAGCTGAAATAGTTTTACCGACCATAAGCAGAGAAACCTGAATAAATATTCGAATAAACCAATTTCTATTAAAGGAAATGTGCATTTATCCCTTAAATTTTTAATTCTATGCTATGAGCAATGACTATAAGCAAAAAAAAATATTGTATGTATTAGTATTATTTCATAAATTGTTCATATAATCAAAATATTGCTGATTCAAAAAATCTGTGGTATTCAGTAACAATAGCTTTATCCATTATTTCATACTTCAATAACTTCATAAATGCACACATAGTGATTAAAATAGAGTTGACTGACTGCCATCAAAAATGCAATGTTTCCAGATTAAAAATCTTGTTTTATTACATAAATTGATATAAAAAACAAGCAATTTAAGTCTTTTCCGTTTCGGACAAAGGACATTTTAGAGCGTTTTCGTGTACGGTCACGCCGGACGAAATCCGTATTTTTTTTTCCGGGTTACAGCCATAGATAATATTATTTATTTTGATAAATAGAGAGGGAAGTAATCATGTTGAATAACTGTTACAAAAATAAATAATGATTACGCCCCTTTGATTAGCTTTTATTATTTATATTTAAAATGTAAGCGAAACGGTCAAATCGCGAAATGTACTTTCGATGTACACTTGGCAGGTCAAGACCTACAAAATAATATATACATCATAGGTCTAGGACTTATGGTTGCTGAAATATAGGGCGTTCCTTTGTTAATATAGCTTATATAGTAAAAAGCGTTCCTTTATGAGCCCCCTTTTACGGCCCTCAGAAATCAGATCGCGAAATGGACTTTTGCTGCACACATGGCAGGCCAAGACCTACACAATGATATATACATCATGGGTCTAGGACTTATGGTTGTTGAGATCTAGGGTGATGACAGACAGACAGACAGACAGATAGACAGACAGACAAAACGGGGACAATAGAACATTTTTTTCGGCTGGGGTAAACGTCAAGAAATGATCAAATTGTACATCTGACTGTGTCAGTTAGTAAACTATAATGAATACAGGTGCAAGTAGGGCGTGGTTAAATGTCAAATAGGTCCCGTCTATATTCTAATGAGTAAAAACATAAATGTCTGAAGTCGCTAGAAGATAATGAGATATATGAGCGGGGCGGTGCGACGAACAAAACCTGCGCATTTGTGGAGGCTGTGATGAGACAACCAGACCAATATAACCCCGGTCAAAACTGGACATCGTCCACTGAATTTGTCATTTGCTCAACTGCGTATTTGCGTATTCAGCAGGGGGGGGGGTTCAAGGGGGGCATTAGCAACTCCCCCCCCCCCTTTAATTTTGGAAAAATGTCATACAGTTGTCATAAAACTGAACTAAATTTCTTGAAAGTTTATTACTTTGAAGACAATGTACATATATCAAACATAAAAAGAAATTATTTCTGCGAATATAACTGATTACATTATTGTAATTTTTTTGTTTAATTGTTTCAGTGTCCAACAGTTACTTTATTAATAAAATAAAGTATAAAATTATAAATTATACTGATACAGCAAAAACATTTATTTTTAATATATTTATTCTGGAAAAAAATGTAAACGTCGTGGTATTTGTCCAAATGGATTGATAACATTTCCTTTTTTTTATACTCATCATACAAAGAAGGTCTAAAACGATCATTGCCAGTTGTTGGGCTTAGCCACGTTTTTAATCATCTTTGAGTGTTAAACGATCTCTCGATCATTTTCCCATTTAGTTCTTCAACTAATCTAACACCAAGCGACATCTGCACAATACCTGAAATGTAAGTTGTCTCGTTGGCAAGTGTAGAAAATACAACTGAATTATTGTCTTCATGAACAATGTCTTCATGCAAGAGAGACCTATAAATTTCGATTAAAATGTTTTGCACTACAAGAACCAATTGACGAATGATTAACAAGAACTGCATCTCCACATTCAACACGCAACTCTAACAGGTCATAAAAATTATTGTGAGAGCCTTTATGTCACGTGCTTTGCATGTGGCTACGTGCATCTTCGTTGAAATCTTTAAATTTTGTGCATGGTTTGATGACAAATGCCTCATGAACTCCTCGAATTACTTTTGCGGAAACTACATGCAATATTTGCAAAAGGCACATTTTAACATTTGCGAGTATACAAGTTACCCTGAATAGTCTGAAATCCATGCGTATCAAAAACTATTTTTCCATCACTGACAGCTCTAAAATCATAAATCCAATAATCACGAATCAGCTGGAATTTTAACTCATTTGAAAGGTCCTGTGTCAAGGATTACCTTCCAATATCTAATTTAGGACATGAAGAATTGACAGCGAGAATCAAATTAGAAACAGTCGCTTTCGGAATCCCGCGATTTTCGTTTTATTTTTGAATGTCTGAATTAATTTAGGATTAATGAAAAAAAAAAACCCTTCGTGGCAGAAGATTATAAACAATGAAGACTTGCCATATTAAAACAAAAAAAACTAAATGCCGAAAATATTTTCGAAGGCCAAATCAAGTTACATTATACCTAATAAAAAATTAAAATCGAAAACTTCTTGTGATTATCAAAATGTTTGAATTTTCAAATGCATTTGTTTATGTCAATATAAATGTAATGTTACACTTGAATTGAAAATGAACCTGTATGGCATTGGCAATAAATTAAAAAAAGCCCCCACCTTTAAAAAAAGCTTTTAGCGAAGCTCATGACCAGGCCCGTAGCGTTCGGGGGAGGCCGGGGGCCGCCACCCCCCTGCGTTTTGTCTGCCCCCCCCCCTTATTTGTTATACTTAGTAAAAAGTATTATCTGCCCACCTGCTTTTGCCAGGCCCCTGCTGTAGAATGTCAGGCCCCTCCTGTAGAATGTCAGGCTTCTCCTGGAAGGTTTTATTTTCTTACTGTGTTATCAAATATATTTGTCATTGATTTTATTTTACATTATTGTGGGGACAAAATTTGAATCTTATATCTGATTGCAGTACATGGAGTATTTTATATTTTAATGTACTTCTGAATAGCTACTCTTTTCATCTAATTAATTCAGTTCTATAGATTATGTGTGTAATGTCTGAATGTCAATCTAGCACGCAGAGGTCTAGAGTACATTGTGTCATTTTTATTTCAGACTTGTTATTTTTGTAAACAATTTGATCAAATTGCCAGATATGAAACATCTGTTATTGACATTTATGACAGTGGCCTTGCTGTTCTCTGGTAAGTTAGTGGGTTTATTATTGTCATTGACATTTATGACAGTAGCCTTGCTGTTCTCTGGTAAGTTAGTGGGTTTATTATTGTCATTGACATTAATGATAGTGGCCTTGCTGTTCTCTGATAAGTTAGTGGGTTTATTATTGTCATTGACATTAATGACAGTGGTCTTGCTGTTCTCTGGAAAGTTAGTGGGTTTATTATTGTCATTGACATTTATGACAGTAGCCTTGCTGTTCTCTGGTAAGTTAGTGGGTTGATTATTGTTATTGACATTTATGACAGTGGCCTTGCTGTTCTCTGGTAAGTCAGTGGGTTTATTATTGTCATTGACATTTATGACAGTAGCCTTGCTGTTCTCTGGTAAGTTAGTGGGTTGATTATTGTTATTGACATTTATGACAGTGACATTGCTGTTCTCTAAGTTAGTGGGTTTATTATTGTCATTGACATTAATGACAGTGGCCTTGCTGTTCTCTGATAAGTTAGTGGGTTTATTATTGTCAATGACATTAATGACAGTGGCCTTGCTGTTCTCTGGTAAGTTAGTGGGTTTATTATTGTTATTGACATGGCAATAAATCCAAATTTAAAGGTGTGCGCACAACATACTATAAGACAGAATGAACATCCTCTTTATTCCTCTTTATTTAAAAGATTAAAAGCAGAAAAATGTAGTTAATTATAAGTTAAATTATTGCAACATTTACCTACTGCATAAATAATGTAAATATTTCAACATAAGACAATGCAATTTGTTCAAGTATTGGTTTGATTGATGCAGTGTAGCTGTTGAGTTTTATATCTCTCGACAAATATGACGAACGGATATGTACACATACGTGATATGCCAATGCTATGTATAAATGGGATGAACAAATGTGACGTACAAATGGGATGTTCAAATATGATGTAAAAATGTTATTTACAAATGTGATGCACAAATGTGCTGTACAGATTGATGTACAAATATGACGTTCAAACATAAGGTACAAATGTGTATTTTTCAACTATTGCTCAACTTCACAACATAGATATTTTAATAACAACAAATTTCGTATAGTTTGCAGTATATACAGCTAGAAAAGTTGTATCTAATCAAAATAAAAGTAATATTTTACTACTAGCTGTATCATGCAGAACCTTTGCATAGAGTTATATCCCCTTAGGTTTGATCGGTCGAGTTTTGATCGCTTTTGATATATTATAATTATACTAGCTGTACCCTGCAAAACCTTTGCATAGAGTTATATCCCCTTAGGCTTGATCCGTAGGCTATGTTATTTTTTTTGGTTTCGGGCAGATCCGATTTTTTTTTCATGGTTGTATTTTAAACTGGAATACTGTTGTATTCATTCTTTACTTTCGATTTAACGCTCACTGGAAATGAGTATTATTATTATATATTATGTATAGCTAGAGGCTCATTTAGTGACTAGATTTAAAAGACCCTGAAGTTACAAGTATGTAGTATACTACCCACAAAACCGTTTGGATGGTGGATTGGCGCAACCCTAACACTTTTCATTGCCCTCATGTCTTCGAATTTTATTTTTCTATTTACTAATTTTGTCACCTCATAGCGGACAAATTGGTCGAAGGGGGTGTTGTCCTAGTTTATCAGGGGCCTCAGAATTCCAAGTCTTTGCCTTGACTACAATATGGACGCGACCTCTAACATTGATATCGCTAACAAACAAAATAAATTTGGCAAAAAAGATGAAGTTAAAATAATGTTGGTTGGAAAGTATGGCTGCGGAATTGTAGCAAATTGAAGTGATACTACAATATATTAAGAAACGTGGCATGGTGATCCAGTTGTGAGATAGGTTAAGTAAAGTGATCTGTTAAAAGTTTACTTCATTTCAAAAGTAAGAAGAGATTTTGTTTTAATATTTTGTGCGAAATAACGTGATTTTGTTTTTCCGCAGTCACTGTCACAGGCGAAGATACTACACCCTGGGTTTGTACATTTTTATTATTTTTTTCTAATAATTCAATCTTATATCTAAATTGTTATACCTTAGTATTCTTTCATTTCTTCATCTATACATCTCTCTCTTATCCCCATTTATGTTTTCTGCATTCCAATTTTAATCATTCCAAGTATCTGTCTATTTATTTTGACATTTGAATTTTTCTTCCTAATTCTCATCATTCCTCAAAATACGCTTATTCTTTATGCCAATCACAAAATTAAAACATATTTTACTCTGAACAATGCAAGCATACTGATAAACAATATAAAACAATATATATATATATATATATATATATATATATATATATATATATATATATTAGGGTGCATCACCACAATAGAGGAAAAAGTTGATTGTTTGTTTTTGAGCTGTCTATGTTTCTAATTTGTTCCAATATCATTAATAATAACTTGTGTCAAATATTTTTCAAACCAGAGTTGATTTAGAGGTCCCCCCCCCCCGGCCCAAGAAATCACAAAACATGTAAAGAAAAAAAAAGTTTATTCTAGCCTATATAAAAATTACATTAAAGTATTAAATTATTTATTACTGTTGCATTTAATTCAGTGTCACTTTGTTGAACGATTGTAAGGTTTACGCACATTTGAGATGTTTTTGCGGTCCATTTCTACCAATTGAAGAATGTTTTGAAAATGTTCATCCGTTCGCGCTGCTTCAACAAAGTCAGATGCCAGTTTCACTCCTCTCTCGGCACAATCGTTAACAACGTTAATAGCAGCAACATTTTCTGCACTGGCAATGTAAGAAGCTGTTTGGCACCAATCATCAACAGGCAGTTAGAGGAATCCTGTGTCCAGTTAAAGTCTGTATATAGTAAACCACGAGTCAACTCCAGCCAGATCACACAACCGAGTTTTAGAATCAATTGATTGGAATCGTGGTTTTCCCCAACCATTTCCAAATCGATTCTGTGGAGTTTGGAGGGCAACCACTAGTCGAAGCCTTAACAGAGCATCTGCTAGAGCTCGCTTTTCCAACACAGGTACTTCATTGCTGAACAGAGCAAGTGGGATCATTTCAGCAGTGAGGTACCACAGATGCCTATTCAGGCACGGATTGCTGACTTGGATATGTCTCTGTTGACATCGTTGTAATCCAAAAGTCGCTTGTAGAGCTGTAGATCATTCCATGGTGCATCATAACTCTTTTTGCAAGTGAGCCACCACACGACATAAACATGTGTTACAAATGTAGCAAATGCGCGAATCTTTGGCACTTGATCACGTGTGGTAATAGTACCTGAAGGCAATAATTGAATTTGTTTCTCACACAGTGCAATCTTGAGGCAATATATCAGCTTTGCCATCCATCGTGCTTTGTGCAGGGCACCTGGTCTTTTAAAGTTAACCTCCTTATTTGTAGCATTCAGGTAAACAAGGGACAGCTTAAGGAATTCGTGGTAGTCGTCTCGCAAAAATTCGGTTGTTTACTAGAGTTGGCATGTGCAATTACCGCATCTCTCATTATCGTCAGTCGCTCTTGAGCCTTCAGATCATGATCAGCTAACGTAAACGAACTACAAACGTGAGACCAATCATGTGCCACCAACTCCCAACTACTTCGCAGCTTGGTGAACAAAGTTATATCCGGGGATTTGGAAACTTCTATTTTCATGTCTGCAAACACATGCGAGAGGATAACTTCACCAATGTGATGGCGACAACCTGAACACAGAAGAGCACGTTGCAGCATATTTTGTATGGCAATGCAGGCAGCAGTCTGATGATCAGTGTTTGATCTTGTTGTGTCGAATGTAATAGTAACGATACAATCATTACAATGCCACTCTGTCATTAGCTTCATATTAATTCTGCAATTATTTCACCAACGGGTTTCTTTGTTGCCTTGGCATAATTTGGCACTCCTAGAAGTTTCAATTGTTTTGCATCACCAACAACAGCTGTTATGCGTTCTTCAGTGACACGATGATTTTTTTAGAGATGGTGTCAGTTTGCCATCCCAGTGGAGAGTGCAGAGTCTGGGTGGTTCCCAGGAGTCGTGGATCTTTGTAGATATCTCACTTACAACTTTGCGACGTGAACGATCTGCAGTGACATAGGAAGAAACCACCATTGATACATCACCCTCAGGCTCGCTAATAAGGCCCTGTCTGAAAGCTGCCTGCTGTGTTGGTGTTATCTTTAATCTTGTCGCTAGTGACACAAGATTTGGTCGGCTTAAAGCATCTCGAGGTACAAATACTAAAGCTCCTGTTGGCTTTCTTCGCTTTTGCAATGGCATTATATCATCCGAACAGTTATCCACAAACTCAATATTATCTTCAGATTTAGAAGTAGAATCATCGGGTTCGTCACTGCTACCCTCGCTGGAAGGCACTGATATCGTTGAACATGCTGCATTTTCTTCTCTTGCGCGTTTCTGACGTTCCAATGTTGCGACATCTCGTGAATGGCGTCGAGCGACTTTTTTTGCAAGTGTTTTGTCAAATGATCCAAAGCTGGAAGACCTGTCTCCTTTCAGAGACCTCAATAATGCAAGATCTTCTGCATTCTTGATAATAGTCTCGACATTTGGTGGCCACAGTTGAAAAGTTGTTGCCAACATAGATTTCATTTGTTCCAGTTTACGTTTGGTGGCTGGTGTGTTTCGGCGACTTTTATCAATTGAACGAAGTTTATTGTATTCATCAAGAAGCTGAACAATCTTCTCACAAGCTCTCCTCTCTGTCGCCATTGGAATGTTTGCTTTTTCGTAGAAAGCATTAACTTGATTCAGGGTCAGCCAGCATTTCCTTAGAAGGTGTAAACATTTTATTGTTGTTTTTCATATCATTTCCATGTTCTGATTTTATAGGTCGTGTGTATCAGAAATTAAAATAATATAAATAAAGAAATTAAAATGCTTGCCTTGGTCATCAATATGCGGTAAGGAAAAGTGTTGTTTTTGCTAATAAAATGTGAATTTTAAATTTTATTTCTAGCACAACTGCTTATCAAAATCAATCATAGCTACCAAACATTATAAAACCAAAGACTATAAAACAATTTATATAGCGCTTCACTTTTTGTATGTAAGTCTGTAAGACTTTACAAGAAGGATGGTTTTATCTAGTTTTCACTTAATTATGCAAACTTTGTTGAAGTCCGGGGGACCTCTAAATATTGTCAAATATTTTTTATTTTTTTACACAATGCTTTTTTTGATCAATGGAACACATTTAAATAGCAGACAGATCAATTATAAAAAACATTTTTGGTGATGCACCATAATATATATATATATATATATATATATATATATATATTTTAGGGCTGTACCGGAATCCGATTCCGGTTTCTGTTAAGCCAGATTCCGGCAGTTTTAACAAATCAGGTTACGATTCAGGTTCCGGTTGAAATTTGCCGGATTTAAGCTGGATTTCTTTGTTGTTTGAAATTTGTAAGAATTTTTTTTAGCGCAACATAATTTTGAAATATTTAGCGCTATACAATTAAATTAAAACAAAAACTTCCTTTGCTTTCTAAAATTACAATAACGTCGATCGCTTTTAGTTCTATATGAAAGTACAAATATATTAAAAAGGAAGATTTGAATCGTATTTAGTCTAGTACAGGGGTCGGCAACCTGCGGCTTACGAGCTGCATGCGGCTCTTTCGATGTCAAGTTGTGGCTCTTTCGATGTCCAATTGCGGCCTGATCAAATACCGTAATATTGAAACAAAAAATAAAATTAGTGGCTCTTTAAAAATTGAGAAAATTGTGAATTGTAACTTTAGGCTCTTCCGTCTCAAAAGGTACCGACCCCTGGTCAAATAATACGACACTTCCCTATATTCCGCTACTTTTGATTCCGTGTCTGCTATAAACTATATTTAGCTATCAAAGTTTAACTTTTTTTAAAGACCAGACAACGATCTCTCCCTTTCTTCCTTTCTCTTTCCTTCCCTCCCTTTCTCCCTCCCTCTCCCATCTCCCTCTCTCTCCCATCTCCCTCTCTCCCCTCCTTCTCTCCACCTGTCCATCCCCCTCCCTCCCTCTCTCCCCCTTCCTCCTACCCTCATTCCCTCTCTCCCCCCTCCCCCCTCTCTCTTTATATCTCTCCCTACCTCCCTCTCTCTCTATCTCTCTCTCTCTCTCTCTATATATATATATATATATATATATATATATATATATGAATACTTATTATTATGGCTTCACACTTCTTCTAAAATCCTTCTTCATTCCTTTAATTTCCTCAAACTGCACAAATCAAGGAGCATGAAAAAACAACAATTCTTTGCAGCACAAAGGCACGATACAGCACCAGCGCGCAAGTTCTATTTGGCTTTATTAGTAGGAAAAATTAAATATGTAAAATGTATCATCGGGAAATGACGTCAAAGAGGAATTTTATTTATGGCACCGTCTAGATTACTTTTATATAGTAAAATACTAAAATAAAAATAATTAATTAAACTACCCATCGAGATGAAACGAAACCTGTCCTATAACCTTCCCCATGTAATTATGTGTATGTGTAACTAATTTCACGTTATTTGGTTGTCTGGATCTTGAGTTAGGCCTATAAGGGAACAGACAGACAGACAGACAGACAGCAAATGCGTCTTACAAGTGTATATATATATATATATATATATATATATATATATATATAATATTCATTTGGAACCTGCGTTAAATCGAAAGCAGAAAACAAGAATTCAAAATGGCGTCTTAACCCGCGTCTCGATTCGAATTTTCTTTTTTGAAATATTTACAGTTTTAAATAGTTTCTGTTGTTTTATTATGAAATGAAAAAAACTGAAGTATTAAAAAGTAATAATAACATAATATCATTACAATTTTTGTAGTTTTTATTACAACAGATAGTACTTTGGCATCGTCAAATGTAAACAATCGTAATTATCGAAAATTCTCCGGCGATAAAACCAGCGAGCGCGTTTGTTTTATCTTATTTCGTAATTAAAGGTTGTTTTTTTTTTTTAAAGTTGATATAATATAAAAATAGAAATTCTGCTGATTTCTATACAATTAAGTTCTCAGCTATTATAATCTTTTTTTTAAATAAATAGGCTTTGATTTATTTTAAATTGCAAAATAAGATTATACAGGCCTAAAACTAAGTCACGTGGAAATGCAATATAATCGAGCAATATATTTAAGATAATACATTAAAATTTTCATTATGTTCGTGTGACATGGTGGCCGATTGACTAAACAGTTTGTCTATTTTTTATGCTGACTATTCAGGTTCGATTCCTCTCAGGATTTTTTTTTCTCTTTTTAATTATTGTTTTTTTTTAGAATTCATCATTTTAGTTGTTTTAATGAAAAGTAACTAATTAGATCTCTTTGACTTTTTTCATTGAAATAATTTATCCTTAAGATGTTGTAAGAAAAAGGAACAACAACGAATTAGATGTTTAACTATTTCATAACTTAAAAGAAAATGAAAATATGTATCAAAGCTGATGACAGAGGCGTACTTAAGGTTGGGGAGGGGGGCCCAAAATCAAAAGTCCCGCCGGGCCCCATATTGAGGGAAGCCCCCATAATTATTTGTATATTTAATATCAAGTACATTATCTTATGTCATGGTATCGAATGTCAAAATTCAGGGGCCCCAAAAGAGGCCAAGCCCCCCGGGCCCCCAAATGCATAGGTTTGGCACTGGCTCTACAATAGTCAATCTTCATGCAAAGGTTTTGCAGGGTACAGCTAGTATATAATAATAACAGTGCAAAATAATATATTAATTGCAATTAAATAAGTTATTACTTTACATCTTTTATAGTTTAACGAAATTTATTATATTAATATTTTAACTGTTTTTGCCTTTTCCATTTAAGTCAATATATTAACAATACAATATCAAAATGGTTCATTTTACTTTTTTTATTATGTGGCGTTTTCATTCATTCACTTAAAAAAATTAAAATCCTTAATGAGTAAAACAAAACCATTTTTTTTTGTTTTTGCGAAATATTTTGTTTAGTGCCCATATATGTTACTTTTATATATTTAATCAATTTTAAGGGATAGTTGATTTGCAAAATAAATAATACTTATAAATTCTGAAGTTATAAATAGTACTAATAAAGTCTGAAGTTATAAATAGTACTAATAAAGTCTGAAGTTATAAATAATAATAATAATGTCTGAAATTATAAATATTAATAATAAAGTCTGAAGTTATAAATAATACTAATAAAGTCTAAAGTTATAAATAGTACTAATAAAGTTTGAAGCTATAAAGATAACTAATAAAGTCTGAGTAATAAATAGTACTAATTAAGTCTAAAGTAAAAAATAGTACAAATTAAGTGTAAAGTTGTAATATTTTTTTTTCTTTTCAGGACTTAGCTTTAGATCTAGGTCAAGTAAGTCAAACATTTTCATACTTTTTAGTGGTTTGGTTTAATTTGTGTACTTTTCACTGGTAGACAAAAGGTGAAAAGCATAGTATAACTTATAACAAATTAGTCAAATATGAAATAGTTGACTCTCATGCAATAGTCCAAATTATTGAACTATTTTTAAGAATGTGTCACAGTACAACAAAAAGTAGGTTAACAGAAAGACAATGGTACAAAGCACAAAGTATTCAAGAGTTTCACTTAATGTAAAATATTTAAACAAAAATAAATTGTCATCAAAAAATATATTTATTGAATCATGTGCTTGATTAGTGATAACTCTGAACGAGTGAGACAAAATTTTAATGCCTAACTGTTTGTTAAGACAACAATGTAAACGCTCGCTAAATATTAAAGATTGTTATTTTTTTAAACATACGAACGAGACAGATATTTATAATGATGGTTTGCCAACATTTAACATGAAACATTGTCTAAACCTACAATACAGAGATGGGCAAAAGCGTACTAAAAAGTTACTTACTATTTCAAACAAAGTCTAAGTTTAAAACAAGGTTGTGTTAAACTAGAGTTTTACTTTTTTTTATAAATTTAATCATCTTCATATTATTTTTAAAATGTGCAATTGAACTTTGTGTTTGGTACCATCTTATAAGTAGAGATAACTCCTACTCGTGATTTCTGATAAAAATAACGTGGTCTGAGCCACTGATCTCCCATCCTAAAATTTTTCTCGTTTTGTCCATTTTTTTAATATCCGAACAAGGGTTGTGAATAATTTTTTAAAAATCTCTTTAGTTGAGATCTGATACGCGTGTCGTAGGAACAGAAAAATCTAAACAATAAAAAAAATTCTGGCCAGTTGCATTGAGGGAGAACATGAAATCTTACTTAAAACTAGTTAAGATGGGAGGCAATGCTAAAAATAATTGAATTTGCTTTTGTCGTTAATATTTATATACAATACTATAAATAGCGCACTACAACTTTTATGAGCGCTAAATTTAAAACGCCATAGTCTGCAATTTTCCTCTTTTCTTTATCAAAAAAATAATTAACATCTGGCTCCATAAGAACTGAGTCAATTTATATGAACTTGATACAATATTGTAAAATAGTGTCATTGAGAATACACGAATTTCCCATTACAAAGCTTAGAAACCACCGAAAGGCTTAAGAAGTGTAAAAGTAAAAGCCAATAAAAAACATTTTAGAAATTTTATTTGGTTCAATAGTTTTTTTAGCGATTAGCATACTCCTCGTTTATACTTTATGTGGGAGATTGGTAATATAATTCAAACAGTAATGTAAAAATGAGTAAAGTTTATCTGTAAATCTGCAAGTGTATGTTATATATCTGAGCAGACTAAACCCAACGTAGACAATGGTTGTATAGAGAACTGTTCAGATGACATCTTAGTACCACCACCAGATGAACCAGTACTTGAACCAGAACCTGGGGTAAGTTCAGTTTTTTTTTTCTTTTTAAAATTTCCGCTGTAAAAAAATTTTCTACAGACCATCCCATAAATTTGTCCCTAGGGTCAGGGTTAGAGGTTGGAGGTCTACAAATATTTTAAGCTATTTTCTTTGGGTGGCTGTAATATCCTACTGACACGATATATAAGTGTACTATAAATGCTGAGAAATACTTAAGAGTGTACTAAAGATTCGGGTTTTTAGGAATAGTCTAATATTGCTAACTTTCAACAAATACAAAATGCCTAAAGATTTTATTTTTCAATCTGCTTAAATAGCGAGCGTTAGTTTCAATGTTTTCCTCTAATTGAAAAAATAAATTATTACATATAATACATGTGTTTTTCTTTTTTTTTTAATCTTAAACAGAATTACGATAAATAGCAAGCTACCTGTTAGCGAAATTCGAAAAAAAGTAAGTAAAATGAAATATAACTAGTACTCAGATGAAATTTTCAATTTAATTTACATGATTAAGTTCAAAAAGATTTTATTTAATTTACTATGTCTGTTTAGCGTTGTGTTTGTCATGTTTTGAGACATTTTAAATCAACTTTTATTTGTTTGGTCAGTCGTTTGGGAAATTTTGAACAATTGTGATCTTGTTAACATTGTGCTTTTTTAAAATGTTTGAGGCAAAGAATTATAATAATGTGGAATTCTAAGAACATTAGTGTTTGGCATTGTTTACAAATTTCAGGAAGGAGATATTGACAAGAAATCCATCATTTCAAAGAACTAAGAAAGACGTGTGAAATGTGCTAAACATGTTATACGTAAGACTTTAGCCTTGAAAGCGATGAATTCGTTAAAAGACAATGTCATGTGACATCTCCGCGAAATCATTACAAAGACAGAAAAAGCTTGTGTCACCGAAAAGGTTCCGAGTTAAGCTTTCTGATAGCTGCAATGCTATTCTTAATAAGTGAATATGTTATACACGATAATTAAAATCAAATAACCCATTGTGAATGTTAAAAATCGCGATTATATAATAACAATCATTTTAGTGCATTAGAATATTTTTTGTTGCAAGAACCAACAGTGCATGTTTTCAAAATTTATTTTGGATAGATCTGCCATGATATACTAGTGCTTTAAATTACGAATATTTGTGGAACAAATTTAGTTCGTGAAGTGATGCTAGAGAGTATAGTGCAAAGTTAACATTTCTTTGATCACGTGATTAAATAGATAATAAAAAATACATTGTACCACTACTTTTAAAAACAATCCACTAATTCATATATACATACACATATAAAGACACAAACACATACATTAACCGTAGGTTACAATCATGTATACACAAATTACACAAATACATAGAAGAATTTGACTATATAAAGAAATGTTGTATTAAATTTCGCGTTTGTGTCTTGTATAAAGATACAAAGAAAAAAAATATGTTTAGACCTAACATTAAGCTGTTTATGTACTGTTATAATTTATTAGTTTTTTTTCCGTACACGTTGTTATTATACCTTTTGTTCCATTGGACTCCATTGATTAAATCACATGACACAATTTTGTTGTAAAGTCGAGAATTTCAACATTTTTTTTTATTTATTTGTTTGTTTGTTTTTTCAGACATCATCATGTTGTCGACATTCAGGATGAATTCATAGCGGAAATATTTTCTCTTATAATTCTAATATGTAAAGAACAAATTTTAAATAAAAAAAGACATAGAATAATTTAGTTTTACTTTGTTGTTTGTTCATTTATTCTATCAGTGATAAGAGTGGTCTGGGATTAGGTCTCAGAAATTATTTGGTATGTTTACTTTCTAATTATAACTCTGCTTCACCCCCCCCCCGGTCACACCCCTGCCCCGAGATGAATGATGCAATCACGACTCATGTACGCCTGTACATTGTTAATTTGGTCGTTCACCCTCCGCCTTAGTACAAGTGATGAAATTGTTATTTGCCACCTGCACTCCCACCCAATGACCTTCAACCTCCATTTTGGTGGGAAAACAATGGATTTAGCGTGTGTAAGACTACCTGTAAAAGGTGATTCATAAGACGGTCGAACAACGTTCGAGGAGAAGGTACGGACGAACGAAGGACAAGGATAGAACAAGTCGAACCAGAAGGCGTGGACGGACAAAAGAAGTGGAGAACCCCAGGTCTCTCGATGCCGCGAATTCGTTATCAGCACATCGCCAGCGATAACACGTAGACTCGTTTGAACTGGATTAGTTGTACGCATAATGGACTTTGTTGTTTTGTTTTCGTCGTCTGGACTATTATAACCTGTACTTTGTAGACTGTGAATAAACCTGATTATTCAACTAACGAACCCATGTGTCCTTTAGTGCCTACCAAGAGAGTGTTTGCAAGTTCGCAACACTGGTGTCAGAAGTGGGATAGTCTTACAATTGCAGGAAGGAAGCTAGATCCATTTTTAACTCTAAAACTTAAGAATGAAATGATTACTTAAAAATAATATAAAAGAATTACTTCAAGCAATAAGAAACGAAATAAGAGATTGAAGAAAGATTTTAGTACTAAAACCGAGAAGGAAGTTAAACGAGATGAGCCACCTGAGACGTTGGTGACCCTAGATGAACCACTTGAGATGTTGGTGACCCGAGATGAGCCACCTGAAACGTTGTTGATCCGAGATGAGCCACCTGAGACGTTGGTGACACGAGATGAGCCCCCTGAGACGTTGGTGACCCGAGATGAGCCACATGACATGGTGGTCCTAATAAACCTAAAATTCTACCTTATGTTTTTCTGGGTGGCGGTTTGGTGGTGAGCTGAGTCTTCATTCTACATCACGATCAGCATGCAGCGTAGGGTGGCCCAAGATTATATGGAAAAAAATAAAGTTTATCACATCTAACGGGACCCCCTCTTGTTAAGTTCCATGTGTCTTACTTAGTAACTGACAACAATGTCAGCTTCCTACTGCTATTGGAAGGGGATGCTCAAGAGTCACAAAGTTTTACTATATTAATAAAAAAAAACGCATTTTCGTTGAAGTTTTTAAATTACATTTTCAAATCATGCCATTACTGTAATGTAACTGTCAAGTAACGAAAATGTCAACATAAAATGTAAATTGTAGAGTACTGAAGAGTCAGAGTACATTGTCTAAACATTGTCTACACCGAAACAGCACAGATGGCAGACTTCTTTGTAGTTTGTGAGGGATGACTTTTCTGTTTTCTTCAACAACTTGCAAAATAAATTTCTTTTCTTCCTCGTTTTTTTTTTGTCACCAGTCTATTATATTCCTCAAAAAGTTTAACTTCACGTTCTACAGTATCGTTGATCACACGCAGGTCGTTAAAGTCCATTGAAACGACCAGTGTTGACAGGAAGTGGAGCCTGAAGCTCATAGCCTGGATGCTTTCTACAAGTGCCCTTATGTTATGACCATAAATAGCATCAGCATTCTGTCCTTCCCTGATTGTTAGTTTAGGGACACCTGGTAATTTTTCACTGCCATCACAAGAAACCAGCACCAGCAAGCGGTCAACTTCTCCAAGACGCAGGATTTCAGGTAAGATTTTTCCATCTCAGTGTGAACTATAGTATAGTCAGGCTTGAATGAAACATTTATATCTGCTGCTTGTTTACACCTGACTTTCTTTCTGGCTCTTTGCATGGTACTTCGTGAAACTGTCAATGATGAAGGATCATGTCTCAGTGCTGCAGCAATAGGAATCATCTATCGCATAGATTCACAATCAGACGTCTGGCTGCGATCTAAGGCACTGGTGACATGCTTAGTAAACAAGGAAGTATGATACCCAATCTCCGTCTTGTTTGTTTTTTAGTTGAGCTTGGACGGTTCATATTCGTCTAGGATTTCAAATTTATTGGATGATTCACAGCTCTCTGTTTCATTTTCACCTGATTCACCTTCTTTAGTTTGTTGCTGTCGTTTTTCCTCTTTCTGTTTACGAAGTAGCATTTTCTGTAGTTTGTGATGGACACGTTCCAGCTGTGTTGCCATCTCTTTATCTTCACCACTCAAGAACATTATATTTGTTGATTTTCCGTCTGCACAATGGTCATATTAACAACAGGAAGTCATGTATCTAAAATGAGAACTAGGTCAGCATGAAATAGTTCATAAGTGTAAAAAAACGTTGTACTTCCACCAGTCAACAAAATCGAGTAAAATGCCGTAAAAGGTAAAACAACGAGGCCTGTGAGCACCCCCTTCTACTTGGAATTTAGTTGTAAAATTTTAACAGTATACTAACTAAGGCAAAAGGAACTTAAAAAAGGGTGCCCCGGTATGTGGCACGAAGTTGGATTTTTTTGGCCACCCTAATGCAGCGAGCTAGGGCGAATTCCAGTCACCTACATATGTCTCGCGTTGTGCCTCCTCGGCCACTGCACTATTGGATAGGGTGACAATGAAAGAAAGACAATGCAAAATCAGGGCCACTTGCGGTTTTTATGGTTTATGTGATAACATCTCTTATTTCAGGGACTTCAGAGCGTAGGAAAATATTGTAATACGCTTAATAAAAAACAGCCACTAATAAAAATGAGGTAACAATAGGGTATGGGCCAGGAGGGAGAGAAAAAGTAGACCAGAGAATGGTGTTTGATGTATTGGAGGAGAACAAAACATGGTGTTTAACGTATTGGAGGAGTAGAACAAAGAATGGTGCCTGATATGTTGGAGGTGTAGTGCAGACAATGGTGTTGAGTTCATGGAGGTGTTGAACAGAGCATGTTGTTTCATGTGTCGGAGGTGTTATATTTAGGGCCCACCCAAAAATACAAAAGTTTGTGTCATGTTCAGTCCAATTTAAAAATCCAATTCTGATGAACAAACTGGCTTGAACAGACTGACTAGAACATACAGGCTAGTATAGCCTGGCTAGAACAGACTGGCTAGATCACAATGCTAGACCTCACTGTCTCTCTCTCTTTCTCTCTCTCTCTCTCTCTTAACTCTTTCAGTGAAACTGCGGGCTTAGACTTAGTCTCTTAGAGCCCGTGAGATCATGTTTGCTGTGTCTCTCAACATCTGGAGACTGCCATAAAAACCAATGACAAACAAGCTTCCGCACTGGTCCACCCTGTGATCCGCCAGTCCGGGGCACTCTAAAAGCACATGATATTCGGTTTCCTCCATCTCCCTGCAATGTCCCTGAGAAAGGGTGTCGACAGTGGGCCTCAACCTCCCAAAGTACGCACTAATGGGACGGTGCCCAGTTCGGAACTGGGTAATTCAGCGCCTAACTCGACTCTCCTAAGCTGCCACCACGGTCGGCTTTTGACGGTCGTTCCAAAGACTTTCCGGACATTTCTTCCGTTTCATCCCATTGCCCAAGCTCGAGGACCTCATAAATTTCCAAAGAGACAGATGTTGAAACGCGCTGCCTCAAATGAGCTCTTTCTTGCACCCAAAGGCAGCGCTTGGGAATCTGTCGACTGCTGAATTGCCTTGGCAATGCAGTCAGCCCTTTCATTTCCGGGGTCGTCCGCATGCCCGGGAACCCACTGATGGGTCACTGCCACATGATATTGGGACGCTAGACCCTGTTTCGCCAGAAACTAAGGCCATTCTCCCGTCCCCTGTACGGATTGGAGAACAGAGAGCGCGTCGGTTAGGATAACAATGCTCTTAGCAGGCAAAGCACCTTCTCGGATAAGCCCCCCCCCAATGGCATGGTTCACTGCCTCAGTAATGGCTGTCATCTCTGCCTCGTAAGCTTCTTCTGCAACCCACATGGCCATACATGGTATTCCACGGAAATCGGGTTTGTGGGAAATTGAAAATATGGGCCCCCCAAACGAGGAGCTTTTTCGACCAAATCAATACTAGTTACTGAGAGGCATCAGTCTAGGACCCAGTATAGCTCCCCTATTAGGGATCCAATCAGAAATCCCCACCAGGGTCGTACGGACCTCTGGCATGTAGTTGCTTTGCCAGGAGGAGCCCTGGAAACGGTCTTTAGCATTAGGCGGTCAGTTGGCAGCTCAATCTCCGTGGACTGCCTCACAGTATTATGCATAAAAGACTTCATCGAGAGCCACTTTCTTTCCATCCATCCATCAACCATTTCCCTTAGGACAGAAGTCTACTCTTGCCCTTATACCGCTCATACGCGGTTATCACGGCCTGCTATTTACGAATGCTCAGTGGCGGTACGTTTGTCATGATTTCCACCGCTGCTGTTGGTGCCGTTCGAAAAGTGCATGTGATCTGCCGGAGAGCATGGTTTTGCACAACATATTGGCTAGAACAGATTGGCTAGATCAGGCTGGCTTTTCCTAGATTTTAAACAGGCTTGCGATCGAGTCTGGCGGCCGGGTCTTTGTTGAAGCTACAGCTGTTGGGTGTCACCGCTGAGATGTACATTTGGTTACGCAGTTTCCTCAGTCATCGTATTATCATGACGTGTGTTGGGGATAGTGTATCGAGAAAACATACCCTTGAAAGTGTCTGCCACAGGGCTCTGCCCTAAGTTGTACATTGTTCCTAGCTTTCATCAATGACCTGCAGCAGTTTCTACGATGTAAAACCTACTATTTGCCAACGATTAGGCAATCTGGAAGACCGGAAAGAGTGCTTCAGTCTTTGAGACGTAGAAACACATCCACCAGACATCTAGAAACACGTCCACCAGACATGTAGACACACGGCCACCAGACACGTCGAAACACGGCCACCAGGACACCTAGAAACACGTCCTCCAGACATGTAGAAACACGACCACCAGACATTAGAAACACGTCCACCAGACACGTAGAAACACATGCACCAGACACGTAGAAACACGTCCACCAGATACATAGAAATAGGTGCAACAGAAACTGTCTAAATTTAAAGATCTGATATAAATGAGAAACACCACCGTCTGAACAGTTTATCGAGGAGTGATGTGTGTAATTAAAAGGTCTGAACACTTTATCGAGGAGTGATGTGTGTAATTAAAAGGTCTGAACAGTTTATCGAGGAGTGATGTGTGTAATTAAAAGGTCTGATCAGTTTATCGAGGAGTGATGTGTGTAATTAAAAGGTCTGAACAGTTTATCGAGGATAGATGTGTGCAATTAAAAAGTCTGAACAGTTTATCGATAGAATGTAACTGAAATGCAGATATGCAACTAGAGAAGGGCTCTCAAGAAGTTCATTGTCTCCTTCGGTCTATGAAATGAGCTCGGTGACTGTGTCTACAAATTGAAAATATCATTGCTTTTACACACATACAAAAATAATAATCAATTGCTAATACCTTTTTTCAAAAAATAGTTATAATTGTGAATTAATAATAATAACTGTATTTGATATCCTACTAGCCAGATACAGTGGAGAAAACAAAACCATTCTTTGAGCAAGTAAAGATCAAAAGTCTTTGTTTAACAATAAATTTTGATATAAAATTACAAAGAATTTGGCATTCAATCCGTAATTTCATTTTTTTAATCCTGCGACTAAGATATACGTGCGATGTCATAATTTTGTATTCTCTGGCAGATGTGACCAGATTGTATGGATACATTTTCTCAAATTGTTGTGTACAGGGATCTTATCGGGCCGTTAATTCAATGTCGTCACTACGTCAAGTGTGTCAGCACTCTAACA